>VYZW01047958.1:12914-27575 GCA_013401315.1 Balaeniceps rex
CTTTTTTTTTTTTACTAATGATGAGATAATTCAGTGACAAAATTAGGCTTCTGCATCAGAAAAAAAAATAACTGGGAAATGAAGATGATGCTAGGTGACAAGACGGAGGAGAAAGGATACATAAAAATAATTGGATGAGGACTTTAGACGTGACATGCAGTCAGCAAGGATGGAGGAACACAAGAAAAAAATGGAGCAAGAACTATTTAGCGTAATGGTTATTAGGTAAGTGTAGCACCTGAACTCTTCCTGAAAAAGGAAGTGTGTTTATCTAGGTGCTAAAGAGACAATACAAATGAGGAAGAATAAAAGAATGGTTATTTCCCTTTTTACTACTCAATAAAATGTGTAATATAAACCTGCAAAGTCATGCAAAGAGATAATTAGTGCATCTGTTTTGTTTGTTAAGGCCTGAGAGGAGATCTCCCTCCAGTGTAAACCTAAATCTGAAAGGGATCACAGAATCTTTTTTCTTTTCTTTTAGTTGGAAAAAACCTTTAAGATCATCAAGTCCAACCGTACCTGTCCACTACTAAACCATGTCCCTAAGTACCTCATCTAGCCGTCTTTTAAATACCTCCAGGGATGGTGACTCGACCACTTCCCTGGGCAGCCTGTTCCAGTGCTTGACAACCCTCTCTGTGAAGAAGTTTTTCCTAATATCTAATCTAAACCTCCCCTGGCGCAGCTTGAGGCCATTTCCTCTCATCCTATCGCTTGCTACTTGGGAGAAGAGACCAACACCCACCTCGCTACAACCTCCTTTCAGGTAGTTGTAGAGGATGATGGGGGAAAAAGTCATAATTACTGCCTACTTTGTAACATATCTTTTCCAAGGGAAAAATTGTCTTTTGTCATGTTAACAATTAATAAAATCAGAAGAAATAGGTTAAAATCAGCCAAAATGTGTCAGACATCTTCCCAGGTATTTCTGAGCAGTAGGAAACAACCAATAAAGTAGGAACATACGGTACCTACCTTGAGAGGAGAACAGAAGTTACATGTGCATATGTCTCCTATTAATTTTGCATCTGAACACCTATAAATGTATCTAGTTCATTGCAAGTATGTCTGTACACAGTCAGAATGTTTAGTCATCTGTTGTTTGATATGATAGCTTATTATTGTCATATATATGTACTAATTAGGAAAAAAAGAGTGGAAAAACTTCTTAAAGTCTTTCTGTTCAAAAGTGCTTTTGAGCCCTGAGAATATCTGTCTGTTCCTCATCAGGATGCATGTCTGGTTAGTCCTTAAAGTTCAGGCTTGAAACCATGCGTACACATAAGAGGTTAAGGGGAGATGAAAACTCGATAGTTAGTTCTGGTCTACTCTGAAAGATTCTGCCCCTCTCCTGCCCCCACCCCAATAGGGACTCAAATGAACATGAGTGACCTAGGTAAAACAGTGACTTATTACGCATAATCAGAGTTTTTCTATCAGTAACTTTTAAAGTGGGAAATTTGGATTGCTAAGAAAACATTTTTTAATGCAAAAATATGTATTTCTCTTGAAACACTTGAAACTTGGTTATTTTTCATGAGAAAACCAAATGCCTCAAAATACCCATTTGAAATGGCAAACTTCTGTGGCAACTTGTGCAATTAAGTTTATTGTATTTTCATTCCTATCTTTGGTTTGAAATTTGAGTCTGGGTCCTCAGCCAGAAGTTCTGCAATTGTTATACAAGACCCAGAGGCAAATATGTGGTATACTGTGAAAATGTAGTCTGATCAGGGAATAGCCTGTAGCGGAAGGAATCCTGGGCCTCAAGACGCTTGAAATGTAACTCCTACAATCTGCTTTCCTCCATCTCCTTTCTAGCAAAACTTCAGGGTAGAGTCATGGAAGAGAAAACTTTTCTCTATTTATATACACTCTGTAGAAAGAGAGGGTAAAGAACACTGGTAACGTATACTTTCCTTTGAAATCAAATTATTGGATTACATGAGAAGTAAGTGCATTGTAAAACTATGTAGGAGATGTGATTTTTATGAGATCTTTTTGAAAGACCTTTCCTACTGAAAGGGTAATGAGAGAGAGTTCCCTAGGAGAAGAATAGAGAAAATAAAAGTAATTGGTGAAGACTGAAGGACTTTGGAAACTCCGTGGATGGATGAGAGTAGCAAAGAAAGCACTGCAGCGGGAAGGGCCTTCAGATGGAAAAAAACATGAGAAGCAAGAGGGTGAGAGAAATTTGCCAAAGGTAACAAGAATTTGAGGCCTATTAAAAGAAAATTAATTAGGGAACAGTTGAATGGAAGAGATCCCATAGCAGCTTTGTTTTTGAAAGATATTTGTTTCCTTTGGGACATCTTTCTTACTATGATGGGTGGAGAAGGTGGCAGGAGAAAGGAGGAGAATTGGCTTTGTGTCAGCTAAGGATTTGTGGAATTGAACAACCGTGGATTTGAATTTCTCCAGGTTTTTTTCAGGACAGAGTGTAAAGGGCTTAGACACTAGAAGTCTATAAAATAACCCAGAAAAGCAGTATTTCCTTTGTGTGCTGTGTTCTCTGTATTTTTATTACTGGCTTCCTTGGTAGTACTCTGTTTTCCATGAAGCTTCTTTAGAAGTGTGAGTGGCTCATGATTGATTTCCTCTTGTGCCAATTAACTGTTAAACTTTATTTTTCTTGGTCTCCCTGTGACTCTTAGCAGGGAGTTTTAATTGTGAACACTGTAAAAGTAATATGGCTCTGCAGGTCACTAAGCTTGGGTCTCCTTGACCACTATTTTGAAACTTTCACTTTAAAAAAAAAATAACATTGAATGCGATTCTTTTCCTCATATCATATCCTTCTAACTTCATTCATCAATTATTGACTGCTCTCCTAAGAAGACTGGTTCACCTTCAAGGCAATTTTCTGCTGTTTTGTAAGACCTGCACCTTGTCACCTTACCCATGAAGCATGAAATCATGCATGCAGCTGCATGCGTGCTGCCACCTCTTAAGAACAGGCTTATGATTTGAGCAGTCATAGAATCATAGAATCATTAAGGTTGGAAAAGAACTCTACGATCATCTAGTCCAACCATCAATCCAACACCACCGTGCCTACTATACCATGTCCCGAAGTGCCACGTCCACACGTTTTTTGAATACCTCCGCGGATGGTGACTCCGTCACCTCTCTGGGCAGCCTGTTCCAATGCTTGACTACTCTTTCAGTAAAGAAAGTCTAAATGTCCCCTGGGGCAACTTGAGGCCATTTTCTCTCATCCTATCACTTGCTACTTGCCAGAAGAGACCAACACCCACCTCGTTACAACCTCCTTTCAGGTAGTTGTAGAGAGCGATAAGGTCTCCCCTCAGCCTCCTCTTCTCCAGGCTAAACAACCCCAGGTCCCTCAGCCACTCCTCATAAGACTTGTGCTCTAGACCCTTCACCAGCTTCGTTGCCCTTCTCTGGACACGCTCCAGCAACTCAATGTCCTTCTGGTACTGAGGGGCCCAAAAATGAACACAGTACTCGAGGTGTGGCCTCACCAGTGTTGAGTACAGGGGAAGGATGACTTCCCTCGTCCTGCTGGTCACACTATTCCTGATACAAGCCAGGATGCTGTTGGCCTTCTTGGCCACCTGGGCACACTGCTGGCTCATGTTCAGCCAGCTGTCAACCAGCACCCCCAGGTCCTTTTCTGCCGGGCAGCTTTCCAGCCACTCTTCCCCAAGCCTGTAGTGTTGCATGGGGTTGTTGTGACCGAAGTGCAGGACCCGGCCAGTCATTTGAATCCCTCCCAAAAATCAGTGCTTATTTGGGTGGAGGGAATTTACCAGTACTGCTTCTTTGCTAACAAATGGTGTCTCACCTCTGCCTGTGCAGCTTTAGCACTACAAAGGAGTCCCCTTCTTCTGACATACAGGATTCCTGACTGTGTGTGACAACCTCTGAAAGCCAGAAAGAAAGTGTCAGACTGCAGAGCAGGGAGAAACAGAAGTGAAAGAATATGCAGCTGATAACTCAAAAAGTGGTTGAAATGGTGTGCCCAAACAACAAGAAAGAAGAAGCTCTGAAAAAGACAAGAATTTGGAGGGTTTTTTTTGGGTTTTTTTTGGATGTGTACTTAGAAATCCAAATTTTCCCAGGCTGAATTGCACAAATTTAGACAAAATTCTTTTAAGTAACAGGTTTTCCAAAATGAGTGCTTGTTTGCATTTTTCTGTTGGTGTTTTTTTACCATTCAGGTTAACTTTAAATGCAAGAAATGGTTTTCATAAAATGGTGATGAAATGCTCATTACATGTATCACAGTGGTTTCAGACTGCTCAGGCATAGCTGGGATTAAGCCTTTGAAATGTGAGGAGAGATTTCAGATGAAAGCAAATTCTTGTTGTGTTATAAACCATTAACAACAATAATAAAGCATATTGTTTATCCAAACAAGTTTAGGAGAGCAGGATAACAGAGTCTCTTTCTTTCAGGATGACCTTTCAAACTGACTTTTCACTCTTCTTTCCCTCTTGTTTTTTCAGAACTTCACCAGAGCAGACCTTTAATTCAAGTGACATGTAACATGTATCTTTCCAAAATATGTTGCTATCGTATAGTTTTTGATAAATATAGGTCCTTTTTTGGCTTTTGTGAAGTCACAAGGTGCAATGATTAAAAGGTTAAAATTCAAAGTGGAAGCAATAAACCTCTTCATAAAACTTCTTTAAACTTACAGATGGAACTATCCTGAGGTCCTTAGGAATACTTAATACAAAAAATTCCACTGAGGCATTGAGCCATAAAAATTAAATATATTTACACAATTCCATTGCAGACACTAAATCTAACTCATTGATTTATAGTTCTAGAGCGGATTCTTACTGGAAGTCTAAAGGAACTCTGAGAGTGAATGAAACTTGACAAATAACAGCATTTTCAAGACAGTTTTGTGCAAAGAATTTATTCTTTCACAACAAAGGACCATGAAGAGCATAATTTTCTTTAGTATGATAAATTATAAAATCACATTGCTGTGTTCCTTTAAGTTACGTTACCAAGTAAGTGCTAAGTATCCCCTTTGCCATTGTCTGAACCTGAGCCATTGACAACAGAAATGGAAAAGCTGCTTGAATAAATGTTCTGTGTTTAAATCACTTCCTTGTAGTCTGAGAAGGTGGTTGAAAAGACAAAAGGAGTCCTTTTTTGTGGGCATGCTTATAGACCATATTTCCCTTTGCAGTAAACTCAGAAGTTTGTGTGTACAATGAAAGATTACTTGACAAACACCACAATAAAGGTTAATCAGAGGTTGATATATAAAATATTTTAGTTACGTTTCATACAACCTGTGAATAAAATATAGCTACCTGGAGTAGAGTCACAATCAGAAATCTTAAAACATCATGTCATAGATGCACAATTTCACTGGGAAGTATGCTGTAAGATTATAAGGAGGAATGTGTTGGCTTCGAGGAACACGGATGCACCAGATGATACCAACGAAGAAAATCTGAGTAAAGTCAGCAAACTTTACAAAACTCATAATTCTATTACGAATTGCTGAGTAACTATAATCACAAAGTAGTAAACTACTGGCATCCTATCCCAGTGTCATTCATCAGGTAGATAAATGCACCCATCTTGTTTATATCTGCACATTTTTAGTAGTGATTGGCAAGGTTCTCAACATGTGTGTGTGCATGGTTTGAAGCAGAGTTTGTGTTAGTTATAATGCACACAAATACATATTGGGAAAGGATTTACTCTCCACACAAATGCACAGAAACAGTCCCTTAGCCAGCCTGCATCTGGAGTGCTACTTAAAAGCTTAAGGAAAAAATGTTTTTAGAGACCATTCTGCTCTCACAATAACTGTTAGCTAAAATTTTGAGCTCAGCATACTAAGAAGTAACTAAACATACTTAACTAAATTGCTGTAATTTAATATGGAAAGCAACAGAGCAGGAAATCCATAAATTAGTAAAGGGTTATCTAAATGAATAACTTTCATCATCGTATTCAAGCTCATCTTCCTCATCATCCTCCAAAAGTCCATGTTTAAATTTGCGGTAGATTGTGCCATCCTGGCCCATATATACAATGTCATCTTCTTCATCATCATCTTCATTGTCTTGATCTCTATACTCAATCACTTGATCTTCCTGATAACTGGGACTCTCGTGGTAGTTGCTCATGTAGGAAGGAAAGGTTCTGGAGTGATTTGTCAGCTTCTCATACCCACCTCTGTTGACAGCCTGGGTTTTCGCTTGTGATTTTCTCCAGATGAATACAATGGCTCCAATGACAAGGAGAAGCAAAATGCAGGTAATAACAAAGAAAGTGGTTTTGCTTTTGCTCTCGGGTGGTAGAGTGGTCTGTAATACACAGTCATCTACAACAGTAGTTAAAAAAAAAAATTAAATGAGCTTGAGTGCATGTATATGGTGATGGTGGGGTATTTGTCTTAAAACACCCAGTACAATGTTTAGGGCTGCTTACATTTTTGAATGCATTTGACCTTACTCTTCTAGTACCACAACTGTGTTCTTGTAGCTATGATGGTATAAGGATGTAAGCAAGGTTGCTGGGATAGCTATGCTTCTTTGTTAGATTAGAAATAATCAGAAGGAAGCAGAAAAGCTAGCAGGCACACAAATGCATTTTGACATGATGAGTTTAAAATGCAGTGATTCAGATGGCTATCCATTGAAGCAAGCACTTGCCAGTCACCTGGTTTATGAAATGTCTGGACTTTTAACACAATAGGTGTGAGTAAAAGAAGGTGCCGTCTCCCCTATCAGTCGCAATTGCTGTTGTTTGTCTAAAGCCCTTCCTATTCTGCTGATGGAGCCGTAGAAACACACGGTGTGCCTGCAGCTCAGCAGCACATTTTTGCTCCATTCCCCTTTTGATTTTTACATGTCAGCCTAGTCAATCATAAAGCCCTTCAGCGCAGTTACTGCTCTTCAGCAGTATGGTCCTACCTCGTGTTTCACTGCAGTCACAGCACTCTGGGGTGCCTGCCAGGTCAGAGTCACGGCAGCAGGGCAGGCAGCGGCTTTCCTCCAGGTAGAGCTGCATGCTGGCTGGACAGATTGTGCAGTTGAGAGGCCCAGGTCCCTTGCACTCAGTGCATGAGCTGTCACATCGCTCACACTTGGGCTCATCCTCCTTCAGACACAGAACACAAGCAATGCACCTTTCATTTTGAATTCTTTGGGCTTGACCTGGCAGTTCTGTCCTGTCTTTCACAGTCTGGGTGGTCATCTCTGGGCACCGCGGGTGTCAATGGCAAAATACAGTAGGGAGTAGGAAAACTAAAATTTGGTTCATATTTCCTGGGTTCTCAGTGGTCTGCTTGTAGGGCGAGGGAGGAGACTGTTGTAGGAGCATAGAGATCTCACCTAGCTAGACAGCAAGCCAAAATCCATTCAAACCGTAAGCTCTTTGGCCAGAAAGTGTGGTTTTGTTTTGCTAGTCTCATACTAGCAGATCTATCGTTCTTTGGCAATGACGATGGTAAAGTGGCCTTCAAGAAGTGTACTCAAGAGTATCAATAAAAGTAACTGACATGGGAGAAGCAACATGAAATATTCTGGGGAAAAAAAAAGCAGCTGAGAGAATGAATTTCCTTTCTAACTTGGGAAGAAGCAGAAATAAAGAATAAAGCTGGCTGAAAATTTTCTAGCAAACCAGGTTTTTATTAGATTGTATTGGTTCTGTTTCACAGAAACAGCTTGGATTCCAATACGCTTCTCAAATACCAGATAGGCTTCTGGGAGCCTCTGTGTACAAAGATGAACAGAGATCATCGTTGTCACATCTACCTTGCAGAATGCTCTGAACTCAGGTAATTCAAGGCTTCCAGTGTTCGCAGTTCCCTGGCCTATTGGGAAAAAATTGCTATTTTTCTGCCATGGTACCAGCACCCCATACCCACTGTGAGAAGCAGGAAACTCCAATAGCCTTTCATCAAACTTGCTGTCAGACCTGCGAGGCTTGTTGTCCTGAATCAAAGAACCTGGGCAAGATGGGAGGGTCATAGGGGGAGGTCCAGTTTCTCAGGGCCAAAGCTCTTGGAAAGAACTGTGGAGCTCTGTGGTCCCCAGCTCTTAGGCTGTTTCCTCAGGCTCACAGTTATGGAGCAGCACTGCTAGGGGGACATTCCAGGCCAGAGACTGCAGAGTATGCAGCATCTCAGGCCAGCTGGCTTGCCTTGCTGCTATATGCTTGAATAAACATCTTTGGAAGGCACTTGGTGTGGAAATCTGGAAGCTGGAGTGCCCAGACTTGTGGCACAGACCCAAACCTAATTGTGGTCCTACTCTACTAAATGTACAGCTCTGTTGACTTCAGCCTGTCTCTCCACTGGAGGTTTCTGCCAGCAAAGCTGTCAATCAGGAATGCAATGTGATTTCTTACAGACAAAGCAGCAGAAATCCATGGGGAAATCTCAGTTATACTGGAAGAATAAAAATGCTCTATTACTAATATAGCTGATTTTTGTTCACATGACTTTGATATCATCGTTGACAAAGTTGTGCCTTTGTATTTACTGGTAGAGGATTACTCTATTGTAGACAACCCCAGAAAGAGAAACAATGCTTCCTCTGCCAAGAGAAGAAAAACTAAGTGTATTTTAAGATAAGCAGCCTTGAAAGCTCACAGAAGAGCATTCTGGGTTGTTTGTATTGTGTTCAGAAGTTGAAGTTCAGCATACAAATCACAGGACAAAATGCCTACAAATAGGTACCTCTTGTCCTGGTGTCTCCTGGACTTTGTATTCGCCTACAAAACAGTCTGAGTTGCACATTCCACCTAATAAGCTGTAGCTCCATACGCAAGATGTGCAGCTGAATGCTCCCTTCCCTAGAAAGGCAAATAAAATAACAATATTACAGCAGGAAAAATTGTCATCTAACTTTCTTTAAAAAGTATACTGACTACTGCCACCAAAGAAAAAGGTATTTGTCAACAGCAAAAATCAGCAGTGAGGAGTCCAGCATGAGGAGGTTGGTATTAGAAAGAGCTTGGGCCTAGTCTTGAGGTCTTATGTGTCCACAAATCGTATTTCTTATGTGTTTTGATATTCATGAAAAGCTGATTTGGAAATCAGTTGTACAGGGAAATTCTGACACATTCAGGAAAATCAATTAGGTCAGTGCACTGAAGTAAAATTGTGGGAAACCTTGGCCAAATGCTCTCCTTCACAAAATCTATACCTACTAGGCCTGCTAGCTAACCCTTTTTGAACCACAATGAATTAAGGTATGTTTATGTTTCAGTAGCAGGATAAATTCTTTAGATGCATAGGAAAAAATTTTCCTCGCTAGGTACGAACAGAGCATCATGTGCACTTTGTGTGTTGGAGACTCTTTTTGAAGACAGATGCTACATGCAGTATTTCTGTGAAACATTGAAGTGAAGGGTTTGTCCTATGATACACCTGTCCATTTCCCCTCAGCTAGATATTTTCTGCCACTGCTTGAAAGGAAGAAAATGGAAATGCAAGTAGTTCACGTTAGAAGCAGTTAAATTAAAATAACATTTTATTTATTTTTTAAATAAATTTATGTATTATTTTAATAAATTTATTATTTTAATAACTTTAAATTAGTTAAATAACAATCCACCAGTTGCTAACAGGTGAAGTTAGCAACCTTCCATAACCCAGTGAATTTACTGTGTGATTTTTCTGAGCAGTGCAGGGTTTGCCTCCCTGCTCTTGAGAAACAACAGACAGCACAACACTTCTTTGCTTGTGCATCAGCAATGCAGATGTATTTCAGAACACCTACAGGTTTGCTGTTTTGAAGGACCGGCTTGTGTTTCGTCTTAGTGTCTCTGTAATTACAATAGAAAATCTGTCTTGTAGTATTTACCCCAAATAAAATAAAAACCAATGGAAGTAGTCTGTAAATTAAAATGGCTATCTCTTTGTCCCAAATCCAAGCCAAAATATTTCTGTTATTTGTTATAATGTTGTTATACAATTACATTTTAATAGTTCTTGAAGGTGGCTTCACTCTAAGAGTTATTTCCACAATTTTAAATATTTTTATGTTGCAATTAGCCATCTGTGCTATCCAGTATATCCACTACCCCAAAAAAAATTTGTATGTTACAATATGGTGTGGTCTAAGCTGCAGAGTGGCACCTGTTAGCTATCATCTGATGCTGCTCAGATAGAAAAGGACACCAAATAGGTCCAAGGGGGTTAATGCTGCTTGCTTCAGAATTAGGAAGAAGAAGAAACTGAATACGTAAGTGTGTCACAGAACAAAACAGATGGGCGCTCAAAGTTAACTTAGAAAAATACTTAACTGTATTAACAGCAGTAGACATCACTGCTTCTTTTTTTGCTTTTCACTCTAAAGATATGCTTTATGGCCTCATTGTTATCTTAAGCATTGTTAGCTGCTGATATTCTACTCTTTCCTTTTCAGACTATAAAGACGTGTGGTTGGATTTAGGTTCTTTGGCTTTCACAGAGTAACACATAGTAGGACAGCTCAAAGAGTGAGATACTGTTCAGTCATTATTCAGCGTTTGTGCAAGAAACAAGGTCCAGCTCTGTAAACAACAGAGCCCTTTTTTTTTTTTAAGTTGGTAAGCATCTTTGCGAGAGGCCTGGCTGATGGAAACTTCATAACTGTTACCAGTTTTTTTCCCTTCACTGACGTGGCACTGGGACTCGCTCCCAGCCCTCCACGTGAGCGGCTGCCCTTACGCTTGCGCTCTGTGGCTGGAGGCAGCCCTGCGGGGAGCTTGGCAGGAATTCATATCCTTGCTTTGACCTCAATCAGTCACAGCTCTAAAAGTGAGGTGGCAGCATGGAGCAGCCAGTGCAGAAAGTCACCTAGGGCCAGGGAGAGCCCAGCAGCCCCGGGGGAGTTCTGCATCACCCACTGCAGCTACTTAGGTCACGCACAGGTTGGTAGCGCTGTACGTGGTATGTCTCTTTGTGAAGTGTTTCCAAATCTTTCAGCAGAGAGTAAAAAACAAGCAAACAAAAGAGATGGCAGGTGTTTTGATAATCCTTGACAGGTGTTTTGATAACCCTTTTTTTGGTCAAAGTGGAGTGTATGCTTTTACCTTCACAAGTTCGGCAGGAAGGGTGGCATCTTTCACAGACATTGTTGTCCTTGCTTTCGTAGTAATACTCAGGACAAGAGCTAACGCATTCGTTCTTGGAGCGCAACAGGTAGAAATATGTATCACAGAAAAGGCAGTCTGTGGGTTGAGGCCCCATACACTCCTTACAGCCCTTGTGACATCTCTCACATGATCCAGTGGAGTTTTGTGCAAAATATCTGAAACAGATCAGTTAGTCGTGGCTTTGCATAAGCCTAGCAGTGACAGGAAAGCCAAAACATCCTTCATCCTTAGCTTTTACTGTGATGACATCAATGTATAAAAGTGATATTGATGTCATCACAGTAAACATTTGCAATCTTAGTGAAAATAGAATGAATTTCCTTTAATTCCCCTTAGCCATTTAGATTCAGCTATAAAGCAAGACTTTGTAAATTGAGGGTGTATAAAGCAAGGATTTCTAAAATCTAGGGTGAATTCAGACACAAAGTAAGTATATAAACAGGCAGGACTCAGAAAACCTCAACTCTGTTTCGGCTCTGCAAGAGATATCCTGGAGACTTTGGGTAAGCACTGAATTCCTCACTGCTCCTGATGACCTGCTGTCAGATGGAAATTCAGAAATTTCGTATTTCCTTTCGGTGCGGAATAAGCTTAGCCAAAGGATACCAGCAGAGAAACAGCATTCACCTAAGTTGTGCTGTCAGAGAAAAAGAATAGCTGCACTGTGGTTTTGTTGGGATGTGGTCATTACAGACTTCCAATTTAAAGGGATGATAACTGAATTTAACAGCCAGCATGATGGTACTGTACTGCAAAAGGAAATGGACCTGAACCAGAAATCATAGGTCCACTTCACAAATCTGAATTTCTGAGACATATTCACAAGAGCACACTGAATTCATATTTTGAAATTAAATGGACTCATATCAATGAAGTTGCTGTCTAGTTATGAGTCCTCAGTTGAAAGGTGTTTTAACGGTTGGTTTTATTATGATCCATTACAAATATTCACTCAATGCAAACCAAAAGTAACCTCATCCGAACTTCAGGTTAAGTGAAGGCTGCAAGGAGGCTTGAAGGAAGTTACACTGCTTCCTGCGCTCAAACTGACTAACAGATAACAGTATATTTATTCTGTTTCACACTGTTCTGCATAAACATAACCTAAGAGCATCCTTGGAGTGTAAGAATGGCCACACCACATCAAGCTGCTCTCAATTTAGGCATGAACTTTACAGTTTTCTACTGTGACGGGAGGTTTTCCACCGCCTCTGTACTGGGACAACATAAGAATTTTTCACCTGAAAATAGAATGCAGTTCTATTTCACTCTGAAGTAGAATAGGGAAGAGCGATGCAATTTCTCAAAGCTCTCCCTGTGATGTAGCTCTTAGCTAAACATCTTGGACCTTACCCTGCTGGACACTGGTTTACGCATCCTTTTCCTTGTCTGTACCAGCCTGGTTTGCAGGAAAGGCACTGTGAGCTGTGTTTTCCAGTGCAAGTCACACAGGTGCTGTGGCATGGGGAACATTGTCGCTCATTGCTGTCAACATAATACCCATCTGGGCATGTTTCAACACAGGTTGTATCTGCGCAGACAACAATGCAGAATAACACATCATATTCAGTATTTGCTACCATAAAACACAGCTGTGCTAGAGGAAACTCTCTAGCAGGAGATGCTGTTAGAGCGTGTACCAGAACAAGAAAAGAGAATGTTGGGATATGGTAGTTATTTTTTGTTTCTTCTAAGTCTTGTCGGTTCATTAGTCCTTATTTCTGCGATTCATGTACATTAGCAGGCTCTTCAGAACAGACAATTTTTTATCTTTGGGAAATATAAATGCATAATACATAACAGAGAACAGCAGCTGTGATTTCTTCCAGAATACACAAAAGAAGAAATAGTAATTAGGAAACCTGTCTGCATTGCCGTTTTCCTTAGGTTTCACTATAAGCATCAACCTCATTGCACTCTGCTTATATGACAAATATCATGGCAAATCTGGGATTTAATGACATCTGTTCTTTGGTCTTCACCCCTGTCTGCTGCTTTATGTTCTGGGAATAAATGCCTGTAATGCTGCCAAACGTACCAGGTACATCCCACTTTTTCACTGAGATTTCAGAGGGTCATTAGAATAGAAATCTTCAATGAGAAGTTAGGATTGATGCAACTAACTGCAAGTGCATCAAGCCGAGAGAGCAGTGATTACTTATTAGTAGCTTGTACTCATTATCTAGCTTGTCTTTACAGTTTTGTTGCTCAGGTTGCAACTGGGCAAAGGAAGATACTTCCCCTTATTTCTATTTCTCTTGCAATTAATTTTCTACTCCAGGATGTGTATTTACGTACTTCCATCAACTTTACCAATTGTAATGGTGCAAAGCAGCTGAGTGTGTTGATAAAAAAGACAGGTCTGATGCAAGACCTCAGAAATTTAAGAATGCAAAATCTGCATCAGAATTAGACTCAAAATGCTCAGATTCAGTTTTAATTCAAACTCTCTTTAGATTTTTCCTGCATGAAAGATCATTTAAATCTTTTTTTCCTCCCAATTATTTTCTAAAATTTTTGTTTGATTTTAAAGAATATGCAAAGAATTAAAGTTTAAGTTCTGGGATTTTATACTTTTTACCATTTGTTTTTGAGACAATACAGTCTGCTCCAAAGTCAGAAAAGTAGTTTTGCACCTCAGCCATCCACTAGATACTGACCTAATGATCCATGAACAACTTTTTAACAGCTCTGCTTAAATATTTCTTTGTTCATCAGATCTCTGCAGGGATTAAACAAGCCAACATGAAAATGTGAGCATTTTGTACATACACTAAAAAAAAAAAAAAGCTAAGGATATCTGTCTTGTCTTTTTAAGTTCTTTGTAGGAAACAACAAGAACAGTACATACCAAGTAAATGAAATGTACAAGTTTTGTTTAGCCATGGAGTTTGTTGCTACTTAAAAAGCCTGCTTTGGCCCCAGTGAGTGGCAAGCCCAGTCTCATAAAGAGTTTCCAGGTAGCACCGCAGAAGCAATTATCTCTGCACAAGTTACCTACTTGTCAGGTCAACTTTGCAATGTTTAGATTGGCTGAAGCAGCCCTAGATGTTTCATAACATGAAACTGTCTGCCCGTGGCCTGGACAGGCATACTCTTTGCTGGGTTAAAAACTGACTGGATGGCCGGGCCCAAAGGGTGGTGGTGAATGGAGTTAAAGCCAGTTGGAGGCCGGTCACGAGTGGTGTTCCCCAGGGCTCAGTGCTGGGGCCAGTTCTGTTTAACATCTTTATCAATGACCTGGATGAGGGGATCGAGTGTACCCTCAGCAAGTTTGCAGATGACACTAAGCTGGGTGGAAGTGTTGATCTGCTTGAGGGTAGGAAGGCTCTACAGAGGGACCTGGATAGGCTGGACCAATGGGCTGTGACCGGTCGTATGAGATTCAACAAGGCCAAGTGCTGGGTCCTGCACTTGGGTCACAACAATCCCATGCAACACTACAGGCTTGGGGAAGGGTGGCTGGAAAGCTGCTTGGCGGAGAGGGATCTGGGGGTGTTGGTCGACAGGCGGCTGAATATGAGCCGGCAGAGTGCCGAGGTGGCCAAGAAGGCCAACGGCATCCTGGCT
>VYZW01047960.1:0-12261 GCA_013401315.1 Balaeniceps rex
GGTCCCTTCCAACCCATAGCATTCTATGACTCTATGATTAAAAAAATAGATACTGACCAGATGTGTTAAGAAATAATTTGGAACTTCTCCAAATTACTAAAAAGCAATTGTAACAAAAATCATTTTTTCTTTCCAGAATGAAAGAGACTTTTGAAAAATTAATGGTTGCAGAGACAAAGGCTAATGACTAATTTAACATAGGAAAATGTGTGCCCGCAAGTGCACAGTTTGAATATTTTTGAGATGTAAGTGTGTAGACTTAAACAGCCCTACTCCTGCTCCCTCACTGAATAATGGAACTGATTTGGGTTAAAATATTAACATTTGGGAAGAGGGATGGTATTTTTTATGCAGGTCATTTTCCCATTCCAGCCCTTCATGCACTCCCCAAATGAGGGAACAGCAGAAACATGAAGGAACACCAAGGTTGGAGCTGTTTAAATCAGCACTACTGCCAAAAGAAACATCAACCTAAAATCAAAGGGTTTTCTTTCTGCATCTAACCTCTTCACTAGCCTAAGTAATTCTACTTTTTTTTCCCCCATGTGCAAGTAAGGTGCTCAAGTTCAAAGTTTTATCTTTACACCAAATTCTTATTAGCTGGCTGAACAGTCAAGCCGCTACTCTCAGTTATGTACATGGGCTTTGTGATAAAAGATCCTTAAGAGAATTTCTCTGGTGAGTAATGATCATCACTAAAGTACACCCCTAAACCAAAACAAATATACAATTCAATAAATAATGTGTGGGAGACAAAGTAAAGCTCAAATCTTGCAAGAACAGACTTCAGAAACTTCATGCTCATATGAAGCACATCTCCAGCACAAACAAATCATTAGCTTGTGTTGTGAAGGGGTTTACTACTAGTAGGATACACCAGAAGATCCTAGGTGGAACAGAAAAGGGTGTATTAGCTGGATGGTTTTTAGTAGATATTGCCTTGAGAACTCTGATAGTATTAGCAGGTGATCTACTTCCCAGGCCTCCCAGCTCCTCCCCAAACCAAAAATAACTCCCCTCCCAGAAAAATGTACGTTCTGATTTCCAAATGGGATCCCTCTATTCTGAATCCTGAATAATTCTGTTAAAGGCTTGTCAACGTCAAGAGGACTGAAGGTCCATGTCACACTGAGAGGAGGGTCTGTCTGCCACTGTTCCAACTTGCAGTTTGAAAAGACAGACAAGCTTGAATGAAAAGACAGACAAGCTTGAAGTTTGAAATAAGTGACTGTCCAAAAAGATGGAAAGTAGAGTTTTTAGAGACATCCCTGCTTAGGTCCAAATACCATGAACTCCAGTTTGGAGTAATAAAAACTGACCGAACCCCACTCCTTTATCACCTCCTGAATTCCAATTCTTTTTAGCTAAAGAAGGGAGGAATGAGACAAGCAGACTGAACTCAGGAGGAACTGCAGAGTTTATCATGAAAACAGAAGTTCCATCTCCTGACTCCAAAATGCCGAACAGATTTTGTAAAGATAATTTTGTTCTGGAGTTTCCTCTTGATGATGCTGGACTCCAATAACCCAGACTGAATCTTTTCATTAGCAAAGCAACAATTAAGAATCTTTATGGTAAAACTTTAAGGAGACATTGCAGAATAAACCAGTAGAATGAGTCAGCCAAAATGGAAGTTCAACTTCTCACTTTGATTTTTTTTTTCCCACAGGTGGGCACTGAACTATGTCAAAAAAAGTTTTAGACATATTATTCTGAGGGATACAGTCACACAGCTAACTTAAACAGTAAGGGAAAATTACCACTAATTAAACTTTCACTCCAAAATCCAGCACTTTTGGTTCAAGATGTAAAGTAATTAGGTAGGGCTGATAACCCCAGAGGATTATTCTGACGAATATATAGTATGTCATATAAAATAGCAGTTTGAATACAAAGAAAGTCTGAAACAAAATTTGAATAATTCTGTGTGTACCAAGATAACAGAAAAAATATTTTATATTTTTTACTTTAAAACATGACACAGTGCTCACTCTTCTAGCTTTCTTACAAAAAATAATATGGAAGTAATACATAACATGCACTCTTTGCAAGTCAGCCTTAAAGCAAAATATATCAGAATTTTTCCTACAATATGCTCATATAGTAAAAATTATTAGGTTTTTTCCCTTTAATGTAAATTATCAAAACAATCTTAATTATACACTTGGAGACTTTGGAATTTATATTTCTACAATTATTCTTTTATGAATGCACATTTATGTAGAAGACCCCAAATCAATACAAAGACACTTACTGGGCTGCAGATCTACAGGAGAGCAGGGGCTGTGTGAAAGTTAAGCTATTGCATGCTCTACTTGTACGGGTTTTCCATCTTAAATTCTGCAGCTTTAGAATAAACTGCTTCCAAATGTATTTTCTGTTACGAATTTGGTATTTTATTGGGCAGGCAGATTAAAACAAACAGTACCTAATGAGATTTTTAAAGCATTATGCAAACATATTAGCTATTGTATAGTTGTAAGTGGCTAGCCACCCAGTAGCACACACTTAGGAGCAATTATTTATACCAATCACTACTTTATATTTATTTCTTCAACAAAATGCATATAAATTATAATACATCATATAATCTCTCGCTGTTGCAAAACAGCAGTCGTGTCCCCCACCCCCTCCACTGGCTTATTTCTTGTAGGTTTGGGGCCTTTTTTGCTTTCTGGGTGGAAGATATCAGGTCTCTTAAAAGTGAACATGGAAATGACAGATCTTTGTTCTAGCAGCAGTAACAGGTGCTCCTGTAATGCTGCTTATTACCCTATTCCTTCATTATTAGACATTTACAATCTGATCATATCCAGTGTCATAATGCTCCCTTTTAATTTATTGTACAACCATGATGAATAAAGAGACTTTTAGGACTAACCATTTCATAAACAAGAAATGAAACTGTTCCAGCTCAGGCATCTTTCACATAAACAGATGCTTTGCCATAAACTTCTTTGTTTTGTGTCGCTTTATAGGGATGACATCTGTTTGACAAGAGATTGCTGTACTGCAGTGGTGTTGCAATTTGATTATAAATTGGTTCTGAAATAATGCAAGCATTCCACAGTATGAGTTAATAAAAGTTTAAAAGGAGAATTGTTTTCATCCAAGCCACATTACTAAATTTCATGTGGGGTAAACAGTTAATTAAAGTGCACAGCTGTAACACTTTTATAAGACAATAATGAAAAGAAAATATTTTTAAAAAATCTCTAAAGTAATTAAATTGAAAGCAGGCAGTTTTCTTGAACAGGGGCTCCTCTTTCATGAAAGTTAAGTTACAAGGTCAGGATATAAACTCTAAAACCATCTTATTAAAACACACTATTTTCAAAAGCAGATAGGCATCTCATTTTTCAGTCACATTAACAGGAATTTAGCTCAAAAGGTACAGTATTCCCCAAAATCTGACATGCTTCAAGCATTGCAAGGTAGTTATTCCTGTATCATGACATCTTTAAAAATATTGGTTTAAAACAAACATAACATGTCAGAAGTAACAGTCCAAGCTGTGCTCATAGATATTTGTAACCAGCTAAACTAACAAAGTTTTATTTCCTATCACTTCCATTAAAACATTTATGCTATTTCTTCTGAAGAAAAAAACCCACTACTTAACGGGGAACGTTCCCATTACCAGCAGACCCCCCCTAGCCTTTTTCCTGTCTCCCCCTGACTTCAGATGGCTCTCTCAGGCTTAGGTCTTAGGGATGTAATAACCACTACAATCAATTTCCTGAATTTAAATGCCTTCTGCATTGATGAGAGCAAAAGGGAGTTGGGAAGGGTCATTTTACCTGAGGCTGTTCAGGTAATTAACTTCTAAGTTTCTAACTTGTATACTGAAAGCCAGAAAAAGAGGCAGCATGAGCTAAGAGAACAGAAGTCAAGAGTTAAGGATCTCCATTTTATTCTGACATGTCCCATGTTGCTTTGGACAAATCATTAATGGTTCAAGCCATCCACCCTGGCTCATGCTGTTTAGTACCTTTTTTCACAAGTAGCTGCATTAATTTCAACGAATACTTTTGCACTCACTAATCAGCTGTAGAGGTGAGACTAGAACCCAGAAATTTCAACTGCAATCTAAGTACTATTATAGCCAACATTTTGCTATCTAAACAAACAAGAGACCATAGTTAGGACAGAAAAGAGCTATGTGCACAAAATGGAAATACTTCAGCCCACAGTTGTTCAGAGGTGATATAATTACTAGTATTTTTCCACAGTGCTCTGAAATTGCAAAATACTAATAATTACAGTGTTGCCTTCAGAAGAAAAATGCTGTATATATTTTCAGTAACTTTAACTCATGACATTTTCTCCTAAACTTCAAAATTTGGCTGTTTTTTCCCGTTTCACTACCTTAACACACCAAGGGTTTGGGTTTTGTTGTTGTTGTTTTTAAAACAAACACTATTAAATTATAAGCAGATACACGGTTAAACAAACATTTAGAAAATGCATAGCTACTGTTACCCTGGCAACTATTACAGATACAGGTTGCATTTTTAGAATGCCTTACATTTGCCTCTCTAGGGCTAAAACAAATGACTCATTTTGGACATTACCATAATTAAACAGAAATTTCTACACACAGAATGGACAGTATTGTATGTATATGCTGACAGCAAACTACATTACCGCAGTGAGTATAAAAAAAGGCTTTCTTTTGTTTACCGTAGGTGATTCGGAAAATACTATAGCTGCTGAAGGAAGGGCAAAAAGATTTTTTTCTTAAAAATTCAGAGTAATACTCTATACCAGTTGGTTTTAATAAGAAGAAATACAAGGTCCAATTACAGGTGTTAAAATGTCTCACCTACCGATAAATGTCAGTAAGATACCTCAAAACTGACTATGGTAAGTTTTGCACACTGGAAAGAACATACATTTAAGGTTATGAACAGGCATGAAAAATTTCAGCATGAACGAGACCTTAAAACCAGTGTTATACAAATATAGCAAACAGAAGTAATGCTATGAGTGACTTTTTGTAACTTCAAGTGTAAATATAAACAGTACCTTCTCTTTCATCTACTTCGTTGGAAACTATTAGTTTGTTAGATGTAGCTGTTGAAAAGATATCTGGAAGACTGTGTTGTTCTCTTTCGTGATTTCGCAGTTGGCTCTGAAAAAACAATTTCCCATGTTTAAATATACACTACAAACATACACTGGTCACTTCAAATACTGCAATCATTTGTGACATCGTTACTTAAGTTTTAATGATAACCCTTATAAAATATATGTTGACATATATACAGATTATCCCTCAGATAATTTTACTAGAAACAAAACAAAGCAAATAACATTAATTAACAACATAAAGGATTGATGAGAGTGACTGAGAGGATTATATGATTTGTGTTTATTTAGAAAATAAATTCCTTTTTTCCCCATTCCCACAGACAAGTGGCAAACAGATCTTCCTCCACAATTATTGTAGTCCAAAAGCAATCTTAGATTAGAGGTTAGAGGATGGCTTGTGTGAAAACTGACTCAATTTTCGTATTGCCTAGTGACTTAGGAATATGTTATTCCTGTTTCTACTTGCTTGGGGAGGAGAGGGGAGACAGAGCCTTTTGCTACCCCACCTGTACATTTTTTCAAACTAGGACTAAACAACAGTAAATATGGGAAAATTTGCACTACCACTGTGTACAAGAGTTTCAGTTGTACAGCTACATACTAATGCTATCTATTCTATATTCCTGAGTGGTGAACTGAGTACATAGGAACACATTCACCAGCACTAATGCTTGAAATAATGATTATATAAATGGTAGAAGTACCTTATTCTGCTCTGGTGTGTAATCTTTCAGATCTAAGTTCTACAGAACATCGAGTCCAACACAACAACAGAGGAAAAAAGAAAAGAATTTCTGCCTCAAAGTATCTCACATTACCCCCAAAAGCCATGATTACTTTTGCACACACTCACAACTAGCGGGCATGTTTGAGCATTCTTTTAAAGTTTCAACTGTAAGTTCTCTGATGCTTCTATTTCTTCCTGTAGTTGCTACACATGGGCAGAAAAACAACATGATATTATACATCCATAAGATGGTTCTCAGGAAAATAACTTATGTGAAGAAGCAAGTTTATTTCAGTGGGTAAGGCGGAATAATTATAGCTGAATTGTATATTGGGAAAGTGCTCCTTCCAATAATCCCCAATTGTAATGACAATGAAGCCCGGATGTCAGACTGAATTAAGTTAGAAAGAGGGATCGCCGATTATGAAAAAAGTAGCAAAATAGGTTATTTAGCTATTATAGACAGGCACAGAAAAGAACTTTACCTTATAATGAAAGGATTCTTCACATTGCTTGCACTGATACATTCTTGTTTTGCAGTGGTTGATCATGTGGCTCTCTAAATCCTTACTGTCATCAGCAATGTGTTCACAGATAGGACACTGGTACGGCTGCCTCTGACGATGGACTCTCAAGTGTTGTTTTATGTAGCCCTTATTACCACTGCTGTAATGGCAGAGGCGACAGCGGTAGGGTCGATCTACATTAGGTATATATTCTACTAGGTTACTTCCAGGAATATTTGCATCATTTGCGTTCTGGCATTGTGCATTGTCTTGTAATTCTTTCAAAATGTCATCATCAGAAGCATTCTGATCTGTCCTCTCCTTCAGTTTTTCAATGACAGTGAGTAGTGACATACTGATGCCCATTTTAATCGGTGCTTCTGAAAGCTCTGGCCTTTCTTTCTGTATCTCAACTATTGCACATTCACTTTGGTTTAAGCCACTAAACTCCTCTGAAGGGTTCTTAAGTGAGGATACCACTTTAGAATGAGCTGTGCATGGGCCATCAGCTTCTCCCTGCCCTGCAACTGCATCCACGACATCTTCTCCAGTCAGAGTCCTGAAGCTAGACCTTGTTAGTTCTGCAGCTCTGATAGGCATTGTAACGAGAGCTTCTGCAGCTAATGAGTGTAGTCGTAAAGACTCTGAATTTGTCCTTCTTCGTGCAGGAGGCACATTTTCATCAGTTGTTACATTTTTATTAGAGCTTAATTCGTTTTCTTTCTTCTCAGTATTATTCCATCCTATGATTACTTCTTGAATTTCACCTGAATGATAAACTTCATCAGGTTCTTCACAGGTAACATGGGACTCCTCCGACATTAATTTTTTTTCTGTTTCAATGTCAGTGTTCATCAGGAAAGGCTTTTGTAAGACACTTTCTTCAGCACCTGGCAAACGCTCTACTATTACATTAACGTGACCCTTTTTATTTGGACTACAATTGATGATTTTCTGCGCAGATGAAAGTAGGCTATCAGTTACCATATTATCCTGTTCTGTATCTGATACAGTCTCCTCTAAAACCTCTGTAGTAGGAGAATGCACTAGAGACTGATTTAACATCTCTTCCTCTTTTACATTTGTTCCTACTGGCGATTTATGTGACAGTTGCTCAGAATTGCAAATCTGAAGTTGAAGAGAAGGTTCACTATGGATATCAAGTTCATTGCTTTCCAAAGAAAGAACAACTGTATCCACACTATGAGGTGTGTGAGTTACAACCGTCTCTGACGAGCTGGTAGTTTCATTTTCTTCCTCAAAGATAGGATAGGAGCAATCAACCTCACCAGCATGTTTCCAAGCATGTGTTTTCAACATTCTTTGCTGACCACAGGTGTACCGACAAATTAAACACCGGTACATGCCATACTGCTCATAAGTATACCATTTTCTCCTACCCATTTCAGGCATATGAGTAGGCTGAGTTCTATCTTTACATTCCAGATTTCCTGTCTGATCAGTCCCTGATTTGACACTTCCTTCCACTGCCCCTTGCAAAAATGAACTTGTGACATTTACACATTGCTGCACTTTTGTCTGGATGCTATTTTTACCATCATTCTCATGGTAATTTTGGAAGTGGGATTCAAGTTCTTCTTGGCTTTTGGAAGCAAAATGACATTCTGAGCATATTAATATAACTTCATTTTTCTGCCCATGTTGTTTTATATGTTCTTGTAGTGTTAAGAGAGAAGGTGATAGAAACTTACATAGACTACACTGGTAGCATGTCACCTTTTTTTTGCTTTCTGGAAGACATTCAGTCACAAAATAACCTGCTTGTAACTCTTCGGTCTTTTTAGTAGCAATAACAGATAGCTCAATTGCTTTAGCTGGGATTTCACAAAGATCGTCTGCGTCAAAGGACTGTGCAGAAGCATTAGGATGGGAACGTTTTTTCCCTATTAAAAGGCATCTTTGTGACTTCTCACTTTCAACTATTTTGCTTAGCTTCTGGATAACATGGATTAGTGGATCAGTTTTACATTTTCTCTGATCTTCGCTGTTCTGCAGTGTTGGGCCAATGACTGTTTCAGAAATCAGCACAGCTTCCTGTTCCCCAATATTTGGCATCAGTACTGCAACACTGCTTCCTTCTTCCATAATACCTAGCAGAAAGGGTTTTATAAAAAATTAAAATTTATACACACAGAGTAATAAAAATACAACCCACTACTATGTGGATTTCTCCCTCTACTAAATATGGAAGCCTAATGCCACTAACTTAATAGAAACTTTCAGAATGGCTATATAAATAGCCAAAGATTTTGAGGACATTTAGTGGATAGCGTAGAAGCTATTCAATACAGCTAGACAGAATAATTCCAAGAGAGCATATAACTGCCTGCCTCCAAGTTGTACAAGGGCAGGACAGATACTTTTCAAGTATAGGCTGATTATCATTGTTACAGCTATTGTCTTTTTCTTTACAAAAACTACACATTTGAATGCTAGACACTTAAATATACCAATCAATAGTAACCGGCATATTTATGTTTAAAAGCCATAATATGATATGAAAATGTATTCCTAACATACTTACTCTGATACACTGATGTCTCCTAAAGCAAACGACAATTTGCAACAACATAATTTAGAAAAATAAGCAATTTTTTTCCTTGAAATGTTAGAAAAAGAAAGTAATTCTCGTATTTACTTGCATCAGTCATTTAGTTATGCCTATATTAAAGACCATTCAAATGTCAAATCATACTTCTTATTATAAATGTAATTTTCTAGAAAAGCTACTAATTGTAGCTTTTTCTACAATTCCTTAATTGTAGGGAAAATCAATTGGTACTAAAGTAATGAAGAGTGATTTTTTTCTGTTTTGAGGGAAAGCTAAAGACAGTAACTATTTCCACTTACACTTCCTTTAAACATTTCTAACCATAAACCACAGTGCTGTGGTTTAACCCCAGCCGGCAACTGAGCACCACACAGCCGCTCACTCACTCCCCACTGGTGGGATGGGGGAGAGAATTGGAAGGGTAAAAGTGAGAAAACTCGTGGGTTGAGATAAAGACAATTCAATAGGTAAAGCAAAAGCCGCGCACGCAAGCAAAGCAACACAAGGAATTCATTCATTGCTTCCCATCGGCAGGCAGGTGTTCAGCCATCTCCAGGAAAGCAGGGCTCCATCACGTGTAACGGTGACTTGGGAAGACAAACACCATCACTCCAAACGTCCCCCCGCTTCCTTCTTCTTCCCCCAGCTTTATATGCTGAGCATAACATGTCATATGGTGTGGGATATCCCTTGGGTCAGTTGGGGTCAGCTGTCCCGGCTGTGTCCCCTCCCAACTTCTTGTGCACCCCCAGCCTACTGGGGTGGGGTGGGGTGAGAAGCAGAAAAGGCCTTGGCTCTGTGTAAGCACTGCTCAGCAATGCCTGAAACATCCTTGTGTTATCAACACTGTTTCCAGCACAAATCCAAAACACAGCCCCATACCAGCTACTATGAAGAACTAACTCTACCCCAGCCAAAACCAGCACATTCTAACAACTAAATCAGTGTTATGAACATTATTCTCATCCTAAATCCAAAACACAGCACTATGCCAGCTACTAGGAAGAAATTTAACTCTATCCCAGCCAAAACCAGCACACACAGGCAATAATGTGGTATTGTTGGAGGTTAAATTAGAAGCCAATATGTATAAATTTAGATGAAAACATACTTTGTCATGTGCGCGAAGCTGTGGGTGAGGGGTGGAGGAGCCGGACAAAAAGTCTTACAGTGGAATTTACTTCTGAAAAAATGTCTAAAAATAACCTATTCAAGTTCCACTATATATACACACTTATCTTTTATACACAATATATATTTTTATATAGTATATAGAACATTTAGAGCATAAAGAGATGCCAGATATTTCTTTTACCAGTCATCCTTGAAAATGTATCCCAAGTTCTTTCATGTGGACTTTTTGTTTTTTTTTCAAGAAACATACACAGGCCAAACCAGAACTTCCAGAACTGGACCTAAAGAGCCACAAAATCCACCTTTTCCTACTTATGGGTTTAGTATACAGCAGTATAATGAACAGACATATGAGAGTGGGTTCTGTGGTGCCCCTTTCCCACTACAGAAAAATTCTGGGCAGAACTACTCAAGTTACCTTTATTTGCCATTCCGTTTACAATTGAGGTGATCATCAGAACTATCAATACAAGCAATGTTAATATAATTCACACTTCATACGCTCATGTAAAGTATTTCAAGTTGAAAATGCAGCAATATTTGTCAATTCTGAATCATAAAAAAGACAAGACTACTCTCTTCAATGTTATTATTTTTCAGTGTTAGTTTGAAGAATATTTACTTGGTAACAGCTAAAATCTACATTAAAATTGAAAAATTAATAAAATATAAATAAAGCCATAGGGCAGTTGGATCCACGCTAACTAGAAAACTAAGCAACTTAACGCCTTTAGCTGGATCTATGTAAGCAGATTAAAAATGATCAATACTGCACTGCAATAGTAGATCAATTGGAGGAGATAGAAATTAAGAAATAAATATATTTAAAACAAACAAGTATCATTTTACTTAAGAGTATACCAAATAGCCTGCTTATTTAATACAAGTTCAGTATCACCTTATTAACAGGAATCAATGTATGTATCCACAGTTACTATTAAACTGAAACATCCAAGTATTTAACTTTAATATAAAACAGTAGATGTCTCGATGTGCATTTTCTGCTTCCATTTCTATTATCTGTTTGGCGCAGTATATTGAATGACTAACTCTTGTCTATGCGGCTAGAAAAAATATTATCCCTCTCATGTGATATCTCCAATTATATATTAACTTAAAAGAAGTTTAAGGTTATAATTTGAAAGCCATCCTATTTAGTTATATGAAAAGACTTTGCTGTTTGTTTCATACTAGCTGTAATATGTTTAAAAACCACTATGAAAAGTAAACAAATGTGTTTCTTCCCCTGAAAGCAGACTTAATATTACATGAGGTGCTCAAAGGAATAAAGTCTACTTGAAATATTTTCAATTTGAGAATGAGTTAAGGAAAATAATAAGCACATGGTGCTACTTTAAATTATACTCGGTACTTTTAAAACTTGGTAAGTAATGCTAAATAAGCAAATGTTTCCCCTACCTTTTTCATCTGAAAGCAGCATGGAAACTAAGAGGAAAGATCTTAGACAGACCATAAAAGAAAAACGCTGCCACATACTACTGCTATGTCAAAAATGAAAACAGAGAGAGTACCATTCAGACTTTGGATGCTTGTATTTGATGTAAGGTTTCAGATGTGTAACTATGGTATATATACGTTACGTCATTCTTTGTTTAGAGTAAGTTTAATGCTTACTGCTGCAGACTTTGGTTTTTAGAGGGATAATTGTACACAAATATCTGGATTTTAATAACTACATTGCTTTCACTAAGAACAAAGATGATTTGATCTCTCATGGCATAAAACTTCAGTCCAGCAAATGGCTCTGCCAGCACATGCCCTTTACACAACCCACTAGCTAATTAAAATACGGGGTCTGGGGATGACAAAGGGGCCCGAAAGGGAAGATCCAGACCAGAGGAAAACACCTCTGCACTGGAGCTGCCGGTTCCACTTGTGTCAAACACCCACTCGAGCAGCACGGCAGAGACAGGGTGAAATGCCTCCAGGTGTAGGAAAAGCCAACCACCGCTTTGCACAACAATCTAACTCGGAGAGGCCGATCTGATCACATCGCGGCTCCCGAGGGCAGGGAAATTGCATCAGTGGGAGAGCTCCGTGCTGCCAACTGCCACCCCCAGGCAGCGGAGCCCCAGCCTCGCGACTGCGGCTCGGGGTCGTCCGGCCGCGGACCCCCCCGCCCGCCCCTGCCCGCCCCTACCCTCCGTGCTCGCCGCCGGCCGCCCCGGCACCTGCCGCCACTCCCCGGGCGGCCCCCGCTTTATATC
>VYZW01047960.1:12506-51549 GCA_013401315.1 Balaeniceps rex
GGCGACGATGGAGACCGTATCACGTGACCGGCGGACTTGGATCATGTGACCGGCGGGTGGACGCTGCCGCCGCGCCACCGCGCCACCGCCTCCTCGCCGTTGCCAGGGAGACGAGCGCGGGCCCGGCCGTGGCCGCACCCCGCCGCGTCCCTGCTCGGTGCCGCAGGGCTCGTCGAGCCAGGCGCCCGGGCCGGTGGGGCTGTCGCGGTGCCGGTGGGGCTGTCGCGGTGCCGGTGGGGCTGTCGCGGTGCCGGTGGGGCTGTCGCGGTGCCGGTCGGTCAGCCTCCTCGCCACCGGCCCCTCGCCTCCGCGCTGGCTCCGTCCCTAAGGCGAGATGGAGCCGTGTCGTGGTGCGGTTGTGCTCCTCTGGCCCACTCCACAGACCGCTGCCACCGGCCTCTTGCAAGGGCAATATTAGTGTAGGTGGCTCCAAAGATACGTGTATCATCTTAAATTTCCATGCAGTGCGGAGACCAACCAGCAATGCACAGCCACTCATGAGGGCCCAGTGCGGCTGAGCTGGTGGTTTTATTCAAAGTCTCAAAATAATTGGTGTTTACCTTGCAGCTCCTGTGCTTAGGTGATCCCATCCCCTGGCTTCTTGCCTTTGTCAGTCAGAAGTTTGTCAATATTCCAGTATCAGCGCCAAGCCAGGCAGCACAATGCACTTCAGGAAGTGGTGTAGTCTCCCAAAAGGTATTTTCTTTCAGTACAGTTTTCAAATGATAAACACCTGTAGTTAAAAAAACCCCACGCAACAACCCCCACATTTTGAGTCTAAAATAGCAAATCAATACAAATGCTTCCATGTGTAAACTGCAGAGAACTGACAAAAAGGTTTAGCAATTCAAGTTAGCAGGAATATGAACTTGAAAGCGTACACTGCATGTCAGGGGCAACCTTAGAAGCTGCATACCAGAAACGTTACATGCTATGTATTTATGAGATATTTCATATAAACTGAAAAGTCAGGGGAATAATGAGTTTCAGAAGTGGCTCATGGCTAAGTGATGGCAAGTAAAATCTAGTGTTCATTTCCAGAAAGGGGCTTGAAGTGTATTGATGTGGATGGGTCTACAGCTGGATTTGCAGGGGACCTGGTAAAATCATAGCAACTTTTTGCAAATACACTTCTTCCCTCAGCTGGGAGTTTTGTTAATGATTGTATATTGTTTTGTAGGGATAGAAGATGCATTTGAAATATTGGCAAATCGGGTGTTCAAGAGATGGATTTAGCCATCCTTTCAATAGGCACTATTTCATCTCTTATTTTCTTTGTTGCTTTGATTCCATGAATTATGAAGCTCTGTTTAATTGCGTGAAGTTTTAAGACACTTCAAACCTTTTCTTACAGTCTGTGGCTTGGTAAGATAACTTTGGTAAGATTTTGGTAAGACTTTTTTTAAAAGAAATTGCTGTGGGAAAAATGCAAGGATACAACCTACCTTCTTAACACCTACTGAAATACATTGCATTTTTTAAAAAAAAATTGAAGCTGCACAGTATTCACAATGTCAAATGCAGTAGTAGTAATAATAGCAGCTTGTTTCAGCTTTTTTTGCTATATTAAATTGAGCCTTTTCATAGGTATGTGATTATTTTTCATGGGCCCTGTTCCTTTAAAAGCTTAGTTTCCACTCCTGTATTTGTCATAGTTTAATTAACCAGTTATCTGAATTGAATCACTCTTGTAGATACAGAACTCGCACCCTCCTTTTCCCAACCAAATATGCTAGGATCTGAGACATCTGGATTAAAAATAGTGGGTTGATAATGAGTAATGGTCTCTGTAGACTCTGTTCTTTCCTGTTGTAATTAAAGCTGGACTAAGTTAAAGATTTCATTCTCTGTGTAAGTATGATTGTACAACAAAAACAGATTTAGATTTTACACTTTTACATTAATTTGAAAGGCTTCTTCATTCACAAAGTTCTTTTCATGTTTTTCATTTTCATTGCTTTCAAGTTGAAGGAGACATGAAACCAGATGAAATTTAGATAAGGCAACTATTCCTGAGTGGTAGAGATGACACACTTGTATTGAGCATAATATGTTCAGAATGTTGATGTTTTTGTAGAAGTTTATACAAAATTGCTTCATAATTACTGTAAATATGTACAGAATGTCATTGGCATAAGTTTTATAGTAAACATTATAAGCTTAATTTAAAAGAGTAATACATAGTCTAGAAACACCAAGTAAATTTAGAGCTACATCAGCAAAGATGCTATCTTGAAGTAAATACATGCAAAGTATACACACTTTTTTGTGTACGCTTTTAAAATAAGAGGAATCTACATATAGTAGCTTGCCTGTAAGGTGTCTGTTTATTCTTTGTGGCCTCAGCCTCAAACTCTTTTCAGTCATCAAGATTAATGATTAGGCTTATTTTCATTAATGACTTGTACAGCAATGAGTTATATAGTTGTCAATAAAAAATTCAATTTAGCCCATGAGTTTTCTATACTTTCGTGCCTGGCTGTTCCAAAACCATTCCAAAAGCTTTATAATTTTCACATTATTATAATGTATTATATAAATGGGGTTCCTGAATCTCCTGGGTGGAGATTAAATAAATTGCTTCATAGCTCTATGTACAACAGAAGTGAATCTTGCATGGAGCACTGGTTGGAATGGAGGCCGTGGCTTGTACACCTCTTCCTGGGTGAACAGTGACCAAGAGTACTGTGTGAGCACTTTGAGTGGCACTTGAAGAGGTAGGTTTTTTTCTTTTCTGTTTCACTTAAGTTTTAGGTCTTGGCAGCCTGGAGGTGGCCTTTGTCTATCATGAGGTAGATCCACCATAAAAAAGTGAAATTTGCAGAAGCATTGCAACACTGTTGGCAACTAGGAATTTTTCTGTCATCTTTATAGACTAGCTGCAACACATGAGCCTGGATTTATTTTTCTCATTCTTTTTGGATGACAGAATCTTGTTTCATATTGTCTGTATCTGCATAGTAGGTTTATCTGTTCATAGCTGTTCTGTTCCTGGAAAAAAAAAGTGCAGAGTGCATAAAATACAGTTGATTATCACATGAAAAATAAAGTTTTGGGAGTTTCTCAGTTAGAAAATGGTGGAACAATTTGCATATATTTACATAGGTGCATATGTATTGGCTACTTTGATTTATCAGGCTGGCATCTTGGGAGTCCTTACTGTGAAATGGAACCTCACACAGGGGACATTTTGATCCTCTAAATATAGAAGTTTGCAAACCTGGTGTATAATGTATGAAAATACAGAGAGTAAGAGAAGAGTGGCAAGAAGACTGTATAGGAAAAAAAGATACTGTGTTATTTGTTTATGAAATAGGACTATATTACATTCTGAGAGGAAAAAATTGCAGACGGATTAAGAATTCTTAGAAGTACTGAAAAATTATTCAGGGAAGAATGAACACTGCATTGCTTCATTTAGAGCAACAATACAACAGAACATGATAGATATATAAGGATAATAGATAGTATAAAGAAAATAAATTACATTTTAAATATACTTCTCCTACTGTTAGACTAATTAGATAAACAGTGAAGTTGAATGGTTGCATTTTCAAAACAGGTAAGGCAAGTTTTAGATTTTTTTTTTTAATATATGTGTAATTAGCCTCTGGAACTTGTTGCTACAGGACATTGTAGAAAACAAAAACTTTGTAAGAGTTAAAAAAAAGTTATTTTTTTGTGTGTGTGTATATATATATAGATAGAGAGAACATGTACAACTGTTCCAGATAGAATTAGAGATGTGTTAACAATATGAAATGTCAATGTTTTTAGTATTGAGGCAAACATTGATAGGAGTTACAAAGAATCTTCCCCCGTGAAAGGGTTGTATGATGTTTTAAGCTGTGAGGTTTAGATTGCAGTGTCCTTTGAGGTGATTGTGCTTACCTGCTGTCAGAACCCAAAATGTCGTGTACAGCCCTTTTGTATAGTTAGAGTTAGTTATCTTTTTTGTTACAGCCTCAGAGGTCTTTGTGCTTTGGCACTGAGGCATTAAAACTGAGCAGGATTTATATTACTTAGATGGTTTATTTTGCATTACACAGCTTTTTCTACTACAGAATTAGGAAAGTTCTGTATTAAGTGATATTTCAGCTGCAACAATGACATCTAGGGGCTGATTTATATTAATTTAATTTAGATACGTATCTCCTATTTTTTGAGAAGATGGTTACTAATATGTTTACTAAACCTAAATTATTAGTATTTGCTAAAAAGCTGTAAATCTGATATATGTCGTATATTCAGAGAATAGCCATGACATTTTTAACTTCTTATTTTTGGTGTTTTGTTTTTCCTTGATCTGTCTTTTAATTATTTTAGTACTGCTAGCACTGCAAATCAGTGAATCTCTCTCATTCCTTTAGACCTTGTATTTTTTCATGACATGCTATCAAATGATGAGAGTTTTTTACTCTATACTTTATGTATACTTTTCTGTCAATTAAAGGGAAATCTCTTTGACTCTGCTTTCTTATATGATTTATTCTGTCTCCTAAAATCAAATCTACTTTATTTTGTATAGGAAATGATACCAAAAATCCCTATATTCAGTCCCCTGCTTCCCCCAGCTTTATGGGTGTGTAGATATAGGCTTGACTCCAGATTTAAACCCTGTGATTCAGGGCCACCTCTAAGCTATACGTAAATCCAATTTTATGTGTGCAAGTAAGTGTATATGTAAAATACGTAATTGCAATTTAGAGATGATTTAACAGCATCTGTCCTATTATTTGCAAACTTACTTTCTTTCCCTTGAATCTTAGTTATTTGACCATAAGTCACTTATTTGGAATTGCTTTTTACAGAAAAAAAATTCTGTATTTCTTTCTCATCGGCTTCTTCACTTATATTTACAACTTTTTCTCAGCAATAAGAGAATATAATTTTTTTGCAAAATTCCCCTCATGCCATTCTGTGGAATATATTGTGCTACCTTTAACATACTGCCTTTTCATTGGTATTGAGAAGAAGAGACCTGAATAGGAACTCTTGAGTGTAAGAAATAGGGAAAGGCTCATCTTTTTCCTTAGACATTTCCTTAAAATTTTGAAGTCATGTGTGTGGTTTTGAGAGAGTGTTACTGACTTGAGCAGAGGATTTTGAGTCATAGAATTTATATAGCTGGAGAAAAGAGAACAGAACTGAAAAAAGCAAAATTAAACCCTAAATGTTAGATGCTCTAAAATGTGAAACTTATAGCTATATTTTTGTAGAACCTGCCAGCCAGTTGTTAGGACGCACTCAATTTAAGAGAATGTGAAAAATCACTTGACATGAGGTTGCTGGTGATATACTAAGAGTAGAAGCTAGGGTAAGCTAACTTCCTTCTGTCACGGTTTAACCTGGCAGGCAGCTAAACACCACACAGCCATGCGCTCACTCCACCCCAGTGGGATGGGTAAGAGAATTGGAATAAAGGTAAAACTTGTGGGTTGAGATAAAGACAATTTAATAGGACAGAAAAGGAAGGGAAAATAATAATAATGATAACAGAATATACGAAACAAGTGATGCACAATGCAATTGCTTACCATGCGCTGACTGATGCCTAGCAAGTTCCCAAGCAGCAGTGGTGCCCCCCGGCCAGCTCCCCCCAGTTTTTTGTTCAGCATGACATCATATGGTATGGAATATCCCTTTGGCCAGTTTGGGTCAGCTGTCCTGACTGTGTCCCAGCTTCTCGTGCACCCCCAGCCTCCTCGCTGGCATGGCAGTATGAGAAGCTGGGAAGTCCTTGACTTAGTGTAAGCACTGCTCAGCAACAACTAAAACGTCAGTGTGTTATCAACATTATTCTCATCCTAAATCCAAAACACAGCACTATGCTAGCTACTAGGAAGAAAATTAACTCTATCCCGGCTGAAACCAGGACACCCTCATAGCCTTTCTGGTATGTAAGAGAAAGAAACTACAACCAGGTGAGCTGAAAATAGTGAGACATGATGGAAAGCTTCACCTTGGCTCAACTCAAGGTACTGAAATGTTCTCTACAATAATAAAGGTGTTTTTCTTATGCAACTATACCAACAGGAACTTTTTCATGTAGAAGTTATACCCGCACAGCAATTCGTTTCACAGCTGCTGTATCTGCTGATTTCATCCATGAAGTAAGTGAAAGCTTATTTCTGTCAGTGATATTGGCAAAACATAATTATAACTGCATTCTATATTAAACCTTACATAAAAATGTCCCCAAAAATCACTTCCCTAACTACTATTAGTATGTTAGTAGATGATTTTTACAGACCTGGTCAAAGTATCACAATGGACATATTTGTCTCTCATTGGAAGGTCTGCAGTGAGTGTAAAGCAGAAGAGGATAAATCTGCGCTGTAGTTGAGTGTGAATAGGACTGGAGGAAGGAAGAAACAGGAGAGTAATATTTATAAAATTCTTAAAAAATAAGTAACAATTCTTATAATCTATACTTTTGCCTATATAACACTGTCATTTTATGATCCTGTATTGAAAAGGAGTGGGTTTGCAATGGTGAGTGAAGGTAGTAGGATGCATTATGACTTGAAGAAATGCTTCAAACACCAGTATTCTGCTGCCTTTGAAAAAGAACATTTAAAAATAGCTAAACCATGCCATATTCTACTTAATTCATATTTTGAGGCAAAATGGAATCAAGAGCATTGGATCCTCTGAAATCAGGGCACTGCAGGGGAAATTGTTAGGGGATGAGCTACAATGTGTTGATTCTTTGGACTCGATTCTACGGTGAGCTAGGGCCTCTGAGAGTCAACAGAATCTACCTTTCTAGTTAGCCTGTCCCTTTACCAGTTTAAAGTTCTCTACAGTTGTGGGAATGATATTGCCCACTGGTAAGTGACAACTGGACCTCACTGCCATCTTTTTCTTTTTTTTGGGGAAATGATAAGTTAGTAGGTGTGATTCTTAAGAGGTGTTTTGCCATTGTCTTCAAAGGACTCAGGGTTTCTTCTAGCCCTTAGAATATGCAATTTTCTTATGTCTGTATTAATATAAAGGCAGTGTGGTCTGTGTACATGTACTGAGGACAGATCTGTTTTAAATTAGTGAAAATCATAAGGAAAGTTTGGATTGTTTTTTACTGCTGAATTGGTCACGGGGAAACTCCACTTAGAATAGGGACAAAAATTATTTAGTTATACAGAAAATATCAAGGCAGTTCATAGAGACTTGCCACGTGATGTACTATGTTTTAATGTCCATTATTATTTTCCCTTTTTATTCCTTTGCATAGATGCTGATATTTTTGCCAGCTTTTACTCCAAACAGTGCTTTCTTAGGTATGTAATCCAATTAAAGGAGTGTAGAATGTGATTTATTACTGGCAGTTGTAGCAGGGGGAGTCATATGCACAAAGACTCCTACAACGACAGCAAACTACCACTCTTTGTTTCTTGTTACAGTCAGTGAAAATACAGAATTGTCCTTTGCATTCTTAAGAGAAATTAGCTGTACGTGAAGTGTTGCATTATAGCAGGTACATACTGATCCTGATTGTTAACTGATTGTTACATTTGCCATTCATATATGCCCCAGTGACTGTCCTCAGTGTGTGTTTTACACATTCAAGAGAATTAATTTGTGAATGATAAGCTGTAGTAAGACTGGAATCAGATCCTACATTACATAAATTAATATTTCACGTGTAAAAGGAGATACCCTAAAAAGAATTGGACTCCCTGGAGTTCTAATATAGCTAATATTCCTGTAATTGATTTAATTGCTAATTTTTTTTTACAGTTCTAGTTAAAAGGCATTACTTTTCCCTCCTTGTTAAATCAGTCATTGTAGACTAAAATACACTAATTTCTGGTGCAAGAAAGAACTTCTAGAGTATGTACTACACGCTAGCTCGCAAAGGATAAAATACCACCAAAAATTTGTAAATCCAGTCAGGTGTGAAACTCTGGTATATCCATGACTTAATTTCAGTATCAATTACCAATATAGTCCAGAATAAAGATATTAAGGTTTGCTGCTCAGCACGGAAGCTGGATAACTTAAATCAAAATATAACAAGTGCTTTTGAGTACTTATATCACTAAAGGAAATTGTGGACCAGTCGTCTGTCCTTCAGCGAATGGTCTGGCTACTCCTGGCAACTTCCCTTAAGTTCCGTAGATTGATTTCCTTCTGCAGACTTTTTTTCTTGAAGTACAATCTGTTTTTGCCAAATGGGATTAGGTAGGGTTTTTTAATCAAGCACATAGGTGCTTGAGATGGGTTTTAAGCGGTAGATTGTAATTTTACAGTGTGACATTTTTCAGATAAGTTCAGTGTAACAGTCATGTTAACCTAACCTTGATAAATTTTGCAAAATTTATATAGCTGACCACATATTTGTCATGTGTATGATGGTGTGAGGCTTCTGTTATGCTCCTGTAGAACTTTTAGGAGTACAAACATATAATTTCTGAGCATCCATACAACACACAACACTGCAGATGTTTCATGGTACCCAATGAATACATTGTTCCAGTTTTCTTCATTAAAGTGTTTATTTGACCTCCAAAACCTTAAATAAGAAAATTTACATAACTTTCCTATCTGTGCTACAGAACTTATTGTGCACTTGTTCCCTCAAAATATATATTAAAATACTAACATAAATGTGACAAACTAGAGTTCTCAATCCTACTGTGATTTTCATCTGGAAGTTTAAAAAAGCAACAAACAAACAAAAACCCTGGAAAGGTACTGGACCAAATTTTTAATTCCCTTTTCAATTTCACTAAGTCAAATTCTTGTTCATGAGTTTGTATAAAATTAGGACCTCATGATTTGGCTCATTTATGAACATTCCTTGACATCCAAAGAATTTTTTTTTCCCTCTAACCCTTAGCACTGTGCATGCATGCAGGTCTGCAGGTGCATGTGTATACACTTCCATGTACACAGAGACGTAAAATTATATTTTCATTGCAAATATGCATGTGGAATCTGCACACAGTGAGCATCGAACAACTACATGAAAACAAAGGAGTACGTTCATTCTTAGTTATTGAATCTTGCTACTGTTTATTAGATACGAGTAGACCGAAATGAACCATCACACTTTTCTGTAGTGACCTTGAGGTGGCAGCAGCATTACATTCAATTCTGCCATACACCAAGTCCATTAAAGGTGAAAGTAAAATTTGCAATAAATCAAAATAATACTGATTGTTATAATTTTATTACCAGAGCATTAAGTCAATAAAACTTATCTGAAATGTCATTTGCATTGTATACAATTTTTACTAGTTATCAAGTATGTTTTAAAAGCATATTTAAAGCAACCAAATGAAGAAATCGGTCATAAATTGTTGGAAAGCTGGGACTTGTCTAATGGTGTAGTAAAACTAAAGTCTGTTTTGATCTCTTGTATTGTAAAAGACTGTTTCTGAAGGCATTTGTTAGTGCAATAATGCCTTGTGTCTTGACTAACTATATTTAATGTCCTAATGTCTGATTAAATATTTTCCTGCAAGTTGTCAGGTCCTTTTTCATTCATGATTTCATGTAGGAAGGTCATCTAATTATATGACACCCTTTCAGTGAAGGCGAATGTGTTTGCTTCTTTTAATAATGAGGAATAATGAAACTTATTTATGTTGGAAGGCAGAGAAATTTATTGGAGAATTACAACATGAGAAACATGAAAATTAAAAAAAAAAAACTTTTAATAGCATATTCATCACCAAGAAGCTTGCAGGTAATGAAATAGTTGTATGAAAGCCAGTATATTGGGTGATATAATATTGCTCATGTCAGTTTTCAGGACATGGTTATTATGCATTTCTATGTTGTCAATTACTATTAGGTTACTAAATTATTATTAGCTAATTATTCAAAACAGGAGGCACTAGAAGAAAAGGTTAAAAGCATGTGTTTTTACAGACTTCTAAAACAACTTCTGGCTGGGAAGCCAGTTGGTGTGTAGTAATACTCCACAATGATCTTGCCGTGTGGGTTGCATTGCTGCTCAGGTATTGGTGTTCTGCAAGACTAACACAAGGTTGGACTAGAAGTCAAAAGAGAGATCTATTATACAACTTAATGATGTTGAAGAAACAACATTCAAAAGTAGTTACCCTAACAAATGCAGAAAAATAATGTTAGTGATGTGTTTATACATCAGTTAAAAACTGATTTGAAGGAAACCCCCTTATGCAACTGCTGGTAAAGGAGTCCCAATAACTGATCAAAGATAGCTTATGTAATAGTTAAAATAATTCAGTGGTAACCAGTATAACCTTATTTTTCATTAAATTATTTAAGCTTGGGGTTTATTTAATCTCTAGGGTTTTATGTTTATACTAAGATATATTTAGACCTGTTTACCCTTATATTCTTTACCCATGTTTCGCTTGTTTTGTTTGTTGACCAGTTGTACCTTGACAACTTTTTCAACTCCTCATGAAATACCAATATTAAATATAAACAAGTACAGAAGTATATAAACAAGTATATAAACAAAAATATAAATATAAGTTGAATTATAGTTTCAGAATGATGTGTTATTAGATTTAAAAAGCAGATAGAGAATCACAAGCCAAACGGAGATTACAAGGCATGAATGCTGTTTGGGCCGTGCCAGTGGTTACTAAAGCCAATACAAACACTATTACTTCACTCAGACATAGATCTGGTCTTTTACTGCTTGTGATCTGTACTGTAGTTTTCTCTTTGTCACACTTTGCTGTTTCTTAAGCTAATTGCTATGATTTTACAAAATTTCCAAAGGTATGAATGCAGTGAGCGACAAAGCAGCAGAATAACTGAGGTAACAACAGTATTCCTGTGAGAAATGTAATTCACTGTGATCCTCTTTCTTCTTTCTTTCTGATTTTAACCTTATGGCTCTTTATTATCAAAATATATTTACCTCAGAAATAAAAATAAGGCAACAATACATATGAGCTGAGCATAGTTAACACGGAAACTAACTAATTTCTTAGAAATACACAGAAATGAGGTTTAGAGGGTACCCCTCATCTCTGTAGGTCAGGAACCTAGATTATCAGTCTCTCAAAAGCAGAGATGTACTTTTTATTTGTCTTTAGAGCACCATAAACACACATTTTGTTGGAGAAATAAAAAAATTACAGTTGTCACAGTGGGGGCTCTTTGTAAGTATACAAAATTAAAATAAACAGGTTGTCCTCAACTTTAGTGGGAGAAGAATCTATTATAGATGTTGCAGAATGTTCCAGAGTTTTTGACCTGGAGCCAGTATTTTAGGATTTATTCAAGTGTTAGTTTAACATTTGCCTAATGTTTGCACACTAATATTAAGCGAGACCTTGTTGTAAGACCTTGTTGTCCTGAAATCACAACATTGCTGTATTAAAAGTACCATTGCTATACTGAAATGGAAGGTACCTGATGTGATCTGTCTCTTTCGGTTAAGCTGTGTAGTGTCTGATAAAAGGGTATTTTATTATTTCGTGGAATAATTTGTATAGCAAAGAATATATTGCAAACTGTTCAGTTAGCAATACTACGCTAAAATCACATTACCTAGAGCATTAAAACAATCATTCTAAAACATGATTTATAATGATTTGAACATGTTTATAAAAAATAGATGACCATTGTACATTTACAGTTGACACAGAGGTCCCTAATGTCAAGAAAGCACTCTTGACCTTGATGGGTAGTTGCAATTCCATTTAAATCAATTGCCAATACAAGTCAAATGAAGTTCTTATGGCTGTCTAGTGTGCACTTCCCCATTCTTCTGACATTATTGTTCTACTCCAAGCCATTCTTCAATCTTTTAACAGCTGAAAGGGACCTGCATTCTGCAGCTTTATGGGAAAACAGCACTAAGTTGTACTTCTCTGTGTTTTGAAAGCTTCCGCTCTTTTTCACTGACTTTATTTCCAAGCTAACTTAGCAAACCGCATCCTTTTCTACATGAAATAGAGTACTTGGTCTGTTGCTGGCAAAGCCAAATATTTCACTATTACAGTGAATACAGAATGCATTTTTTGTGCCTACAATTTTACTGGTAATTAATTTGATAAAAAAGAAACTGATCTTTCAACTCTGAAAACTGGAGATCTCATTGTTAGTTTAGCCTTATTAAAAGCTTTCCCTATATTAAACATGATATATTCTAAACATCATTTACGTTAAAAATGATGGTGAATACAATTTTTGGGGTTTTTTGTGGGGTGGAAGAGAAAGGGACATGGCAACTCAGAAAATTGAAAATTTATCTGGTGTTTGTGCATGTCTGGATACTTCTTCAGAGGTTTTTGCTAAAATTGGAGGTGAACGTACAAGAAAGATATGAATTTGTTAAACATTTTACACAAAAGAGAAAATGCTTGGGTATACAGCACTTTCTAAAAATATCTGGGGTTTGTGTCATTAACTTACTTGTAATGTTTTCACTCTAAGTGAATTTAAGTGTCTACCTTTTGACAAGTGGGAATATTGAAAGGTCACATCATGGCACAGTTTACAAGACTGAAAAAACCCAAGTACAGATACTTTCTCAAAGACAGATAATACAAACTATGGCTAATCCTCTCCGGGCCCCCCCAAACCTCTTTCATAAGTAGTCCAAGCTTTCAAAAGATCCTGTATTAATGAGCATAGGAAAACTCAATTTGACTGATATGTTAGCATTAAATACATATGTCAACTAATAAGAATTGATAATGAAAAAAGTGATTCTGGTTGCCAGTGGAATGTGGCTGGGATAGTATTAACAGGTTGCTGCAATTAATGCAAAACTAATCACCAGTCCTCCACGGAGAAATGCAAATTGGAAGTTGTTAGAAGGCCTGTTCTGTTCAATAGGATTTGTATTGCAGCTAATCCACTTAGCAGTATCTCATGTTTCTCTGTTGATGTGTCTTTTTAGGAAGTAATGAAGTATTATTCCTTTCTAGAGATTCTATGGATTTCTTTAGTTTCTATATTTTGACTCTTCTGTTTTTACTAAATATATGTTTGCCTGCTGTTTCCTTCCCTTCCCATGAGCTCAGATCAAAGTAAGTGGCCCTATTTTGCTTATTTTCCTAAGCCCCTGGAAACTGTATTATATGAAGCTATAGCTATAGAATTGACCACTTGACATCCAGGAAATGCGTTACATATACTGTCCTCATCTATGCAATTGAAATTCAAAGATTCTGCTGTATCTGATGTTCCAGCCATCTGCTGGTGGGCAAGAATAGCTGCATAAAACCTACATTTAGTTACCTGTCTTTCAGTGTTAAACACAACATGAAACAAACCTTTGTGCTTTGTGTTTTAATTCATTCATTTAAAAGTAGTCACAGACAACATTGTTTTGTTAAATGGTCTTTTACTCCCCCTTACAGTGTATGTGCTTGCCAGCAGTCGGTAGGAGGAAATGTATCAGCTATGCATTGGTCTGTTCCTTAGCAAAGAAACTTGTCCCTAAGCCTCAGCATTCAAATACCGTGACTTAATTTCAGAAGAGAGTATCTATGCTGAATGCAGAGAGGTAGAATGTGTCCTTATGACATTGGTAGTATCATAGGAAGACACATTTGCAGGAAGACACTGCATCACATTTATCTCCCATTGAAACAAATGGCAAAATCGTAACATTTGTCTTTAATTCACTGGAGAAGCAAGTTCAGGCTTAGTGTAGAAATGAAGAACATTGGAACTCTAATGCTTGATCTTACAAACCCAGTTTTGATGGCAGTGTAAATATCATTGCTTTTAATTAATTATGAAGGGATAATTCCTTTCAGAGCAAGTGTAGCGTGTGTTAGAAGTAAATTTTGTGTATAAAAAGACAATGTTATTAAAAGTGAATGTTTGGCAAATATTTTGTTCAAAAGTACATACAAAGTTGGTCAGTGTTTGTTTTTTCATCAAGTGTTATGTTTTATTGCCACTTTGAAGCTAAAGAGCCAAAACCTAAAAGGTTATGAAATCTCTTATCTTCTGTATACCATTGAACATTTGACCTTTTATCATATAATATAGTCTTTTCATACATTGAAGATTTTGATCCAGATATGCAACCAAACAAGAACTACTTCCAGAAAAAGAAATAGTTTTGGTTTGTGCAGCCTTTCAATCTGACTTGAAAGCCATTTCTAAAAAAAAGCCATCTGCTACTTTATTGTTTGATATTAGTGGCAGAATAATGTCCAATTTTAATATCATACTGCTTGGCTATGTACTGCACTAATTTGTTCTGTGACATCAATGAATCAAAGTAGAATTCCTGATAGAACAACATCAAAAGGAAATTAATCTCGCTGTGATAGTATTAATAATTTCAGAATGGACATGTTTTGCTCAATTGTAACCATTGAAAGCTGTGTTTTTATGGACTGTTAGATCAATATCGCAACTGCTAAACAAACTGAGTGTGTAAACGAGACTGATACTCTTCAGTAGCCAGTCAGGAGTGTTATTACTGATGGACAAGAAGTTTACTGAACATTCTTGGTTGAATTTTATGGTTACTTAAGGAAAGGAGACATGAAGGTGTGAGGTTGGTGGGGAAGGGGAGAAACTGTCTGGGGAAAAAAAAAAAGTCACTTTTCAATATGTTGGGAAAGATGGTGGGCCTGGCATTAAAGGTAGCATCAGCAGAGCTTGTAACCAGAAATGAACTGTGTGATACTGTAAGAAATTTAGTGCAAATGGAGGCTAATTGATAATAAATTTTAGGGATATTAAATGCATCTCAGGAAAAGATATATGTAAAAGTATAGCATACTGGAGGTGTCATAATCTGTATTCAGCATATATCTCCTGAAAATACTGTGTTTTTTTAAAACTATTTTGTTATTTTCTTTTGTTTTATATATGATCCTTGTCAGATGAATGTAATATTTATTAGAATGTTTCTTTATGTAGCCTTCCCAAATATCCATACAGTTTCATTCACATCTTTCCATACAAATAGATATAGATATATACAGGGTTTGACACAATAAAAGAAATTGAGCATTTGTGGGTATACATCCTTCCAAGTGCTTACACAATTTGAGAGTGGAAGAAAGGGTTACTACAGTAAAGCATGCCTATTGTAGCTACACAGCATGATACCCACAGACAGACTAGGACTATATTTAGGGTTCCAGTTGTGTGCTGAGAATAGAACTAGATGAGTACAGAGGCCCAGATGTGTCACTGAAATAAATACTGGCAGTATGGATGTGTGATCAAAATATCCAAATATATCAGAGACTGACTGCAGAATTTAGTCAATAATAATCCAGGTAGGGATAAGATTTCAAATAAATCTAGTATTCCCCTCTTTTTCTGTTTACCGCCTTTAACTTTCCCCCCTTTTTTGTCATGTTCCCCCCTCAACTGCCAGTCAGTAGTGTTCGTCAGCCTGGGGATGTAGTGGGTTGACCTTGGACTGCAGCCAGCCGCACACCCAGCTGCTGTCTTATCTTCCTCCTCCACAGGACAGGGAGAAAATAAGATGAAAAAGCTTGTGGGTCAAGATAAAGACTGGGAGTTCACTTACCAATTACAGGCATGGGCAAATCAGACTTGACTTGGGGAAAATTAATTTAATTTATTGCCAAATAAAATAGATGTGGATGGTGAAACAAAGACAAAATTAAAACAACACCTTCCTACCCTCCCCTCTTCTTCTTCCCAGGCTCAATCTCACTCCTTCCTTCCCGACTCCTCTACCCGCCCCAGCCAGGGCAGGGGATGGGGAATGGTGGGTTGTGGAAGTCCATAACAGTTCCTCTCTGCTGCTCCCTCCTCCTCGCTCTTCTTCCCCACTTCAGTGAGGGTACTCTCCGCAGGCCACATTTCCTTGGGAGATGTCCAGTTCCTCCAGCATGGGGCCCTCCACAGGCTGCAGTGTGGGTTTCTGCTCCCTCGGGGTCTTGACCCCACAGGCCGCAGGGGAATCCCTGCTCCAGGGCCTGCAGCGCCTCCTCCACGCCCTTCTCCTCCACCCTTGGCGCTCACAGGGCTGTTCTTCACGCTTTTCCTCACGCTTTCCCCTCGCTGCCGGGCAGCGTTTTGCCCTTTCTCAAATACGTTTCCACAGAGGCTCCACCAGCATTGCTGAGGGGCTCAGCTGTGCCCTGCGCTGGGGTGGCTGCAGAACCGGCTGGAACCGGCCCTGGGCAGCCCTGGCCTCTCCCCACAGAGACCCCCTGCAGCCCCTGCTGCCAGCGCCTGGGCGCGCACACCCAACACGGTGTTCTAATTAGCTTTATACTAATAATCTCTTAATTTCTTTATTCATGTAAGACTGCTGCCGCCGATATTAATGAGCTTGGTTTTTTGTCTAGGAAGATGCAGTGATTTTTTTTATGATTCTGTAAAATTCCTAACAAGACTGACGTACTTTCTTCTAGATGAGCACTGTGAGAATGAGGGCTTTTTTCTGCATTGACTGAGATAAAATCAGATGCTTTTAGAAGCTCTCTCAATCTGATATACTGTAACAATATCTTGTATTAAGGACAGTAGATGGGTGAGCAGACAGTACGGTGGAAAGGCTTCCACGGAATGTCAGTAGAAACCTTAGGAAAATCAATACAAATCTAACCATCGGTGTCTCCATTCTAGCCTCCTCTTCACCACCTCCTTTGCTTTCCGTTCTGCCCAAGCTAGAGTTTTCAAAGGGAAACCAACTTAAAAGGTGTTTGGTAGTATGATATTTGAAGGAACTGCTTCACAACAGTCACAGGTTCACAGTACACCATTCTGACCACTGCAAATGTGCTGTTTGGATTGCCTCTGCCTGTTTCAAGGGTAACGAAGAAAGCAATGACAGGAAAACTGTGAAGTGATCCTCCTGTAAGCATTGAACAAGAGCTTGTTCCCAATTGCTGTTATGGAATTTAAAGGAAACCTTCCTATACTAGGGGATAGAAAAGTTTGTCTCTTTGTGGTTTTGCACACAAATCCCAAGGATTCACTTTATCTGCAGACGTCAGATTTTTTTTTTTAATGTTTTTTTTTCTCTTTCTACACATGCATGTTCTAAATAGCATAGACCTTTAGCGAATTACCAGAATGGGAGACCATGTCCCCACAGCAGTCTTGGGAAGCCATTCAGGAAGATACCTTCACTTACCATGTTCTTTTGTTCCTCTCCCCAGGAAGCATGCTGGTAATTTGCTTTCAGAGAACAAACTCACCCACTTCCCCTGGAAGCCTAGTTCAGAAAACCTCCCCCTTCTCTAACTTTTAAATAACTTCAAATCTGGAAAGCAATGAACTCTAAACATGTCTTTAACTGAAGGAAAATTTAGACAGTATTTGTGAGCATGGAAACAGTATCTGTAATTAGGGCTAATAGCTTATCTTCTTTATAAGAGCAGGTAAAGATAGTGCTACATATAAGCACGTGGAGTTAATGTCCATTTAGGTTTACTAAAAATCTGCACTGTCTGCAGAAAAATTTAGGTTATTAAATACATAATGCATTGTAACTATATGTGCAATGGCTATCTGTTTACTAGCGCTCTGCTTTTCTAAATTCCTTTTACAAAATATTTTTTATAAACATACAACATGCTGTGCTTCGATGGAGTCCTGCAGGGAAAGATGCAATTAAGAATGTTATGCAATAATACATTCTTTTTCTTACACATAATGTATTTGTGAGCATCATACATGCAGGCAAAAGTGCTGAGCTCAGTAATTCCGGTCTTTACATCTCTATACTATATTGACTGCTTTAGCAGTTTTAGCACAAAGGCAGTAGCTCCAAAAACAGTATTAATGATAAGAGATAGAAAATAGTTCATTAATTTTTTGTACAATAATAATGAGCGTGTTACTATCTAAAGGTTTTCCAGATGTTAGTTACATTTTTCCATTTTAATAGAGATGGCTTATGTCTGAAAAATTCTCTAAAAGAGTGGTGATGAAGCAGAATAGGCTTGATTTTTGACACTCAAATTCTATGTTGTCAGTTAATACTTTTTCATAAATTATAAAAAATAATGATGGAAAAACCTATCTGGTTACCAGTTGGACCAGATAGGTTGGACTCGATGATCTTAAAGGTCTTTTCCAACCAAATGATTCTGTGATTCTGTGATTCTGTTTTCCTTTTGTTAAAGCGGGACTTTGTATTTCTTGTCTTTTTCTAGGTTTTCTTTAAGTTTCCCAGATGTTTTACTTCCTGAACAATCTTTTTGGTGGATTTTCTGCAGTTGCCTAAATGTAAGATGAAGAAAATCTTCTAAAATATTTCCCCTCAATTTTTGTTTTTCTAGCAATAACATAACTTCTACTCTTTTCTCACTAACATTCACAAGAATTCCATTTTACTTTCTCCAAAACCAGGTCACCTAGTTAAAATAAAAAGGTAAAAAGCTTGCTTTATAATACTGAATGCAGTAGTTCAGTAGGAAAAAAAATCCAGTGAATGAGGTTTTAGTACTCTGATAAATCATAGCTCTACCTTTTATTGCCCAATTAATTTACTACTATATACTGTAAATAATAATAATTAATAGCAGTGCTGTTTTCCTAACTTGTCTGGAGTTACCATTGTGACCCTTGGTAATGCTGCAATAAAAGATTAAACCTTTTGAACTGTAGATGTGGGTGAATGTCTTTTATGGCAAGTAACACAAAGTTTCAGAAGCTAAATTATTAATCTTTTGTGAATTAAACTTGAACCTGTTAGGTAACCGTGAAAGCTTTATAAACAAATATCTGATAACTGAGCAAATACATTTTGTTATGTATGTAAGAGTTTATTGTATTGTACTTTTAAGAAAAAATGGAGAGAACTGAATTTATTCAGTTACAGGAATTTGTGTCTTCTTATGCATAAATGTTCTGCAGACATGTCTAAATTAAAACCGTGAAGAAATCAAAAGTAATAATTTTCCCCTTACATTTACTTTTTGGAACTTACAAGTGATCAGACTAACTTCACAGAGTTAATTACAAAATATTTTTCTCATATTGAGTGGTTGAGTACCTGTGGTGATACATTCCTGAGTGCTCACTGATACATTTGTTTGAATTCTGGGTGGTGGTTTGCTTTCTATGCTTTAAAAAAAAAATGGGTTCCACCTTTGCAGCTGATCCAGAATGCAAGGGTAACCCTGATTTTTTAGGCTTCTCTATTTTGTAGATGCCAGACAGGGCACAAATTCAACAGTAGATTGCCAGGGAATACTGTTATGTCAGCTAGGTGTAGTCAGATAATGTATGACTGCTGAAATACTTGCCTGTGATTATGAATTAAAATTGTGATTAATTTTAGAATACCTGTAATCTGCTTACAGTGTTATGGAAGTCAAACTTAGGGGTATGGCTGATAAATTGTTTTTCATGTTAAGCCTTTTAAAACAGAAGTTTTCGATCACTGTGGTATGTGCAGAACTCCAGTAGTGTCAGCTACTTGTAATCTTTATTACAGGAAAATGCTTTTAAATATGAGAAATGTCAATATTGGTGTCATGCTGGTATCTTCACACTCTCAAGTTTTTTCAAAATTTATATTTTCTCATACAGTGTTAATGATTGTTTAAAGGCTACATATTTCTGTGTCAAAGAATCATATGAATGCCTTGATTTCAATAAACTTCATGTTCTGTCATTTAGGTATTTATTTGCAATACCTAAAGGAAGTGAAGTGCAATGTCAGTTTTGAAGGAAATAATTAATTTAAAATATATATTTTATTCATTGGACCCAAAAAATTAGTGTTTAATGAACAGGTATGTCATGCCTGTTCTTTATACACACATATTAAATACAGTCACTTACTAAAGTATTTTGAGATTATTGTTTCTAAGGAATGAACTGTGTGATTTTAAGGCTCTTTAATATAAAAATCTCAGTGGAACTTTTCAGTTGGAAAATTACAAGAGTTTTTCTATTTCTATTCAGAAAGTACTTTGTTACCTATAAAGTACATGTTTAGGAAAAAATGTATACATAGAAAAATAGAAAATATGAAGGGTTGACTGAGAGGAAAAAGAATCTAAGATCTAGAATGTTTAGTTTTTTATAGAGTTTTTAATATACTGGTAATTTATTTATTCCCTGAGTGACTCAATAAATTTAAAAGATCTATAAAAATCCCTCTTGTATATGCATAGTAAAATTCTCTTCAGTTTGTCTTTTTGTGGTATCTGCAGTTCATGAACCAGCTTTTTACTACTGATCAGTCATTTCAGGAAGTACTAGTAGTATATTGTTAATTGGTGGCTTATTTATAATCAGAGCTGTTGATGTAAGCTCTCATCTTGATCTTCTAGTTTTTATTTTCAAGTTGTTTGGTAGGAGTGTGTTCATTTCCTTGGTACACCTGTATGTGAAGAACACGTAACCATAAATTCTCTATTCTCTAGTTATATGCTCTTTTTAACACTGCTTCTTGTGTGATGTACTCTTTGATATTAATATGCAATAGATATAACATTAGTAAGCAAGCTTCTATTCCAAAATTGCCAGTTCTCTGGTGAGCTATACTGCAATCACTTCTTCCCAAGAAGAGTGATCGGTAAACTATCTGTGAAGACTGCCTCTTTTCCTGTGGAAATTTCACTGAGCCCGGGCAGAAAATTCAGTCAAAAACCTTCAGGTGAAGATTGTATCTGGAAAGATACTAACTAGAATAATAGAAGTAATTCATAAATTCCCCCCCCCCCCCCCAATATATTTAGAAAGATTTGCCATAAACTGATAAAATAGACTTTCAACTGAGTCAATAGTATTTTACTGTGCAGGATCAATGTCTCAAAATTCTGAATAATTTATAACTTCAAATGTGGTTATTAACATTTACCTGGTTGGAAGCTGACATAGCTATAGGAACTGGACAGGATAGTAGTATGGGTGATGAAGATCTTTTTAAGGAAACAGTGACTCCATCTTCTGGCTGAAAAGAGAAACTTAAGAATTTTTGATTGAGACTTACTTGAGGACAAAGGTAGAAAATACTAAAAGGTCTTCTTAGAATTAGCATTCGGAAAATGAAATGCAAATACCAGTAGCAAATAAATGTTCTATTAGTTCCTCCCTTATTAATTTTACTTTTTTTTTTTTTTTACTGCAGCAAGTTTCATATGCTAGGATAAAGTATATTGTACGTACATCTCACAGAATCACAGAATCACAGAATGGTTGGGGTTGGAAGGGACTTCTGTAGATCATCTAGTCCAGCCCCCCTGCTAAAGCAGGTTCACCTACAGCAGGTTGCACAGGATTGCATCCAGGTGAGTTTTGAATATCTCCAGAGAAGGAAATTCTACAGTTTCTCAGAGCGGCCTGTTCCAGCGCTCTGTCACGCTCAAACTAAAGAAATTTTTCTGCATATTCAGATGGAACTTCCTGTGTTTCAGTTTGTGCCTGTTGCCCCTTATCCTGTCGCTGGGCACCACTGAAAAGACTCTGTCCCCATCCTCCTGACACCTGCCCTTAAGACATTTGTAAGATCCCCTCTCAGTCTCCTCTCCTCCAGGCTAAACAGACCCAGCGCTCTCAGCCTTTCCTCATAAGAGAGATGCTCCAGTCCCCTAATCATCTTTGTAGCCCTCCGCTGGACTCTCTCCAGTAGTTCCTTCCCTTTCTTGAACTGGGGAGCCTGGAACTTGACGCAATACTCCAGATGGGGCCTCACCAGGGCAGAGTAGAGGGGGAGGACAGCCTCCCTGAATCTGCTGGCCACATGCTTCCTGATGCACCCCAGGATACCATTGGCCTTCTTGGCCGCAAGGGCACACTGCTGGCTCACGGTTAACTTGTCCACCAGGACTCCCAGGTCCTTCTCTGCAGAGCTGCTTTCCAGCAGGTCAGCCCCTAACCTGTACTGGTGCATGGGGCTATTCCTCCCTTAGGTGCAGGACCCTACACTTGCCTTTATTGAACTTCATTAGGTTCCTCTCCGCCCAACTCTCTAGACTGTCCAGGTCTCGCTGAATGGCAGCACAGCCTTCTGGAGTATCAGCCACTCCTGCCAGTTTTGTATTATCAGCAAACTTGCTGAGGGTACACTCTGTCCCTTCATCCAGGTCACTGATGAATAAGTTGAACAAGACTGGACCCAGTACTGATCCCTGGGGAACACTGCTAGCCACAGGCCTCTGACTAGACTCTGTGCCCGCTGATCACAACCCTCTGAGCTCTGCCATTCAGCCAATTCTCAATCCATCTCACTGTCCACTCATCTAACCCACAGTTTCTGAGCTTACCTATGAGGGTGTTATGGGAGACAGTGCCAAAAGCCTTGCTGAAGTCAAGGTAGACAACATCCACTGCTCTCCCCTCATCTACCCAGCCAGTCATGCCACCATAGAAGGCTATCAGATTGGTCAAGCATGATTTCCCCTTGGTGACTACTCCTGATAATCTTCTTTTCTTCCACATGCTTAGAGATGACATCCAGAATGAGCTGTTCCATCACCTTTCCAGGGATGGAGGTGATGCTGACTGGTCTGTAGTTTTCTGGGTCCTCCTTCTTGCCTTTTTTGAAAATTGGAGTGACATTGGCTTTCCACCAGTCCTCAGGCACCTCTCCCATTCTCCATGACCTTTCAAAGATGATGGAGAGTGGCTTAGCAATAACATCTGCCAGCTCCCTCAACACTCGTGGGTGCATCCCATCAGGGCCCATGGATTTGTGGGTGTCCAGTTTGCCTAAATGATCTCTAACCCAATCCTCCTTGACCAAGGGAAAGTCTTCCTTTCTCCAGACTTTCTCTCCTCCAGGGTCTGGGATTCCTGAGGGCCGGCCTTAGCAGTAAAGAGCGAAGCAAAGAAGGCATTCAGTAACTCTGTCTTTTCTGTATCCTCTGTCACCAGGGCACCCACCTCATTCAGCAGCGGCCCCACATTTCCCTAGTCTTCGTTTTGCTACTGATGTACTTGAAGAAGCCCTTGTTGTCCTTGACATCCCTTGCCAGATTTAATTCCAAGTGGACCTTAGGCTTCCTCACTGCATCCCTGCACACTCTGTCAGCGTTCCCATATTCCTCCCAAGTGGCCTGTCCCTTTTGCCACATTCCGTAAACTCCCTTCTTCCATTTGAGTTTTGCCAGAAGCTCCTTGCTCATCCATGCAGGTCTCCTGCCCTGTTTGCTTGATTTCTTACTCACAGGGATTCATTGATCTTGAGCTTGGAGGAAGTGATGCTTGAATATTAACCAGCTGTCTTCCCCCCGCACCTTCTAGAGCCCTAACCCATGGGATTCCTCCAAGTAGGTCCTTGAAGAAACCAAAGTTAGCTCTCTTGAAATCCAGGGCTGTAATCCTACTTATTGCCCTACTTCCTCCATGCAGGATCCTGAACTCCACCATCTCATGGTCACTGCAGCCAAGGCTGCCACCAACCTTCACATCCCCAACAAGTCCTTCTTTGTTTGTCAGTACAAGGTCCAGCAACACACCGCTCCTCATTGGCTCCTCCACCACCTGTGTGAAAAAGTTACCGTCAATGCTCTGCAGGAACCTCATGGACTGTGTGTACCTAGCTGTGTTGTCTTTCCAGCAGATGTCAGGGTCGTTGAGGTCCCCCATGAGAACCAGGGCCTGTGATCGTGAGGCTACTTTTGGCTGTCTGTAGAAGGCCTCATTGATTTCCTCTTCCTGATCAGGTGGCCTGTAGTAAACTCTTACACCACTGTCACCCATATTAGCCTGCCCCTCAATTCTTAGCCATAAGCTCTCGACTTGTTCTTCACCCACCCCTAGGCAGAGCTTGATACATTCCAGCTGCTGTCTCACATAAAGAGCAACTCCACCACCTTGCCTTGCTGGATTGTCTTTCCTAAAAAGTACATAGCCATCCACGACAGCATTCCAGTCATGTGAGCCATCCCACCATGTCTCTGTAACTGCAATGAGATCATGGCTCTGCGACTGCTCACAGATCTCTAATTCTTCCTGTTTATTCCCCATACTGTGTGTGTTGGTGTACAGGCATTTCAGAGAGGTAATCAAGCATACATCTCACTTTATTACATTCATGTTATATAGGAAAAGTTGGTTCAAATAATTTTTTGAGAACAATGAAGTTATCATGAAAGCAATTTAGAAATTTTGTTGATACTATAGATTATTGATTGACAACAAATGGCAGTATAGCAGGTGTATTTACCTGGTAATGAAAACATGTTATTATATGAGACATATGGTTAAAATTTGTAAAAAGGCATTTAGGAGCCTAGTTCACTTCTCTTAGATTATTTAGTCACTCCAGAAAATATTATCCTTTTGTTAGGAATTGACTTGTATCAGGAAGATGTGTGACAATAAATATGGGCTGAATTCTGCAAGTTAATTCCTTACTCACCAAATGAGTTGCTGCAGAGACTAAAGAAGCCTTCAGTCTATCTGAGGTAAGCAAAGCTGTCCTTTCCATTCCCTCCTCATCTCTATGTTGAGTCCAGCTTTAGTGCAGAGAGGAAATGTCGCAGTTTATTTTGTGGTGTTCTAATTTCAGTTTAGTATCTTAGCTGGAAGTGCCTATTTCACCATGTGGAGGCTCAAGATAAAGTTGAGAGTTTTCTCTGAATTGTTTTTACTCTGGATTTATACTCAGGTAAATCTTAAGGAGACACCTCTGTCAGGATGTGCTTGCCCCCCAGGTGCTTGAGAATATCAACACTGGTGATCTCAAAATCACATAAGATTTGAAAAAATGATGAGAAAACTAGATGATCAAAGAAAGTCCACATTTAGACTTTCTTTTATAGATACGATTTTGCAAATAATTTGTTATTTTAGTTCACATCAATTTTTAAGAGAATTGGGATGTCTGTAGCAAAGTAAAATTATCAAATTATATTGTAGCAGTATACCAATTTCAATGGATCTAGAATGTGACAGTAAAGATTATTTGTATGCATTGAGCTTTATGTACATGTCTAAACAACAACCCTATTTATGGTAGCTTGTAACCTATGTGTACATTTGGATAAACAGTTTAACTATTCATGTGCATTATTTTTATATGATGGAGTGCAGTACAGTAAGTACACCCAAAAGGATAATACTGCTCTCTCCTCTTGTGCTGGAGAGACCAGCAGGGACTGGCCATTTAGGGCTATCAGTAAACCAATACTGTACTAGGGTGAAAGGAAGCATATGAATCATAAATGTAGCATGCTTCACCTGTTTTGTTGCTAGCTTTATGATTTCATGCTGCTTAAGCATTATGATTTTGTGATTGAACTGTCTGTTTTCCTCCCTTGCAGTGTAATAAGATGACATTGAAGAAAACCCTCCTCTTTGGGTTATAGCGTGTTTAAATATATCAACATTCGATCTGAATCCCTGAAATAGCCCTGATTTGCCCTCTATTCTTTTCAGTTTGTGAGTCTGCAATTACTGCATGCATACTTCAAAGAGAAGAATAACAAGAGTCAAGAAGTTTTCTTCAGTCTGAGAGTGTTTGACTCCCATTTTATTGTTTGCTTTTTCTTCCATGTCATCTTCTGTATATATTTCATGCTTGTTATGCAGTTAATAGAAACAAGGATAAAATGGCTGTAACATCTTTGCTGCCAGTTTAAATCCACATGTCAGTATGAAATTTGATACTAAATATCCGTATTTAGGAATGCTTCCTTTTAAAAGAATACCCACATTTCCAATGAAGATCTTTGTGCTTGAAGGCCCTGCTGCCTGCTTATTGCTTCAGCCAAAGAATACATAAACCTGAAGTTTTTTGAACAGAAGATACTATCTCACTCCAGAAGATCTTTCTGTGCTTTTTCAAAGAAAAAGATGGAAGTTTTGTTTTTTTGAATTCAGAGGAAGCAAGATCAAACTCTCAGTCAGTAACACATTTATTTGAGAGTTTTCTCCTCTTCTAAATAATTGGTTTATTTTTTATCAATGTAATATTTTATGCCTTGGATTTTTCTAGTACGTTTACATTTCTGATGCTGCTATTAGACAGGAGCAATAGAGCTTGATGACAGTAGCGAGGTCGACACAAACGTGTTAGAAGGAGAAGTTACAGTGATGAAAGTTCTCTACTATCACTGTAGCTTTAGAGCCATTACTTTCAGGAACATTCAAGACCGATGACCACTGCATTTCAGATAAAAAAGTGACATTGGTTTAAAACAGTTTTTTGGAAGAATGTACTTCAAGTTCTTTTTGTTTCCTTTTGTATTCTGAAACTTTTGGGGTTGAGCTTGCGGTGTTTTCTCGTCATTACTGAATGTTAGAAACATGACTTAAAAAAGAAAATGAGATTTTTTTTATATAATGCTACAACTGCGGGAGTGGTTAGATGAGAAGCAATACCAAGTAACAGGTGACTTGTGATAAAATCATGAGTGTTGCCAACACAGTAACAAGTAAGAGAGAGATATAAATCAAAACAAGCCATTGTGTTCTGTTTAGACATTTTCCCATTCACCTTCCTGGAAAATTAGACTATTATGTTTCCGTTATGGTGGATTCTTCCATATGCATTGCTAACTGAACTGAAATCAGAATACTAGACCAAATACAGAAGTAATTTCTTACAAAACAATAGTTCTTAAGTTCTCCAAACTGTGCTGTCTTAATCAGTGGTGGGTTTCTCTTCTGTTTTTCCCTTGAGATGCGATAACCCTACATATTTATTTCTTCAGTAACCTGTTCATTTGGCTTCTTGATAGTGAGTTACTTCTTCTAACTGAATATTCATATTACTAACTGGTAAGTCTACTAAACTGGTAAACAAACATAATCAGCAGTATAAGAAAGGCCTACAGGAAAAGGATACCTTAGGCTCCATTCATCCCAAACTTTGACATATTCTGCCATTTGAGACATCTTGGTGGTCTCTAAGGCACTCTCAATGGGTTGATATCCTCTCAATCTCTGCACCCGTTTCAGCAACTGACAACCTAGGGTGTCTGAAAGAGACATATGTAATGATCCCACATAGTAAGATGGTAAAAGTTGATAGAATAAGTTGTCAGTGGGAATAAAAAGGTACGTGAAAAATAAACTCAGAGCGTTGGAATATATAACACCCCCCCAATAGTTAGAGGAAGATGAATGAATTCTAGAAAGACAGTAAAACAGGAGGAAATTGTATTTCTTTTTTAAAATGTATTTTAAATAATGCGAAAGCTCCTGTTAAATCCTCTCAACTTTGAGCTATATCATATGATGAATTGTGTCTCTGTGCAAATTCTGTCTCCTGAAGGCTGAAGACAATATTGTTCCGGACCTCTGCTGAGGAATACCACACAGATGTTCATGGATCATGATGTTCTATTTTCCATTGATCAATAACTGTCATCTGTCCCCTGAAGAAGCTATTCTCTGTGTTTAGAAAAAGCTGTCTCTGGGGGAACTGAGGAAGCACAGGTTTTAGTGATGTGTTCAAGATTATATGAGAAGTTTGTAGCAAAGCTAGGAATAAACCCCAGAGCTCTTGATCTCTGTTCTTTAACTACAAGACTGTTTTCTCTTTGACAAAGCCCTCTTTCAGTTCTGCTCATACCTCATTTTATCCATCTGGATATGCTAGTACTTTCTGTAACATAGTTAAGTTTTTGAAGATGGAAGTAGTTTAGGAAAAATAGCTTGCATAGTGAGATCCCCTGTGCAAAATACATTTCAAAGTAGATGTTTAACTCAAGTGAACACCTTGAAATCTTGAATCAAGATAGGACTACATATAACAGTTTACATGCTGTAATAATTGGAAAGTAAGGAATAGAAAATTAAAAGGTATTATAAAACCAGCAGTTTCAGGTAGAACTGCCAGACTTGCAGGTGAAATAATTGTAATCCTAATTTTTTTTTCTCATGGTAAAATATAGAAGTGTCTTTATTCTCTGTATATGTTAACTGCTAATCCAAATGCCCGTACCTGCCTGCATAGGTCCTGTATGAGAAAAGGAATCTGAATGCCTGACTGTTGCAATAGCTCTAGTTGCTGAAAGGTTCCATTCACAAAGGAGCTGTTTATGTTAAAAAAGCCAAAAAATCCAAAAGAAAAAACCCCACACAATTAGATCAGGTACAGAGGAAATCAGTTCTGTATTCTCGAGCCTTTCATCAGCAGAATGCCATTTGGTATATATGCTATTAGATAATTTCAAGCGTTCCTTTAATCCTTCAATTACTACTAAAATGGGTTTATAAGGTAGTGAGACTCAAATGATGCCTTCTGTACATACTGTGCTTTCTTGAGATAAAAATGATGATATGGTAATTATATATTTCAATAAAAGTAACCATATCTGTGTAACTACTGCATAGATGCACGATAGAAATAGAAATGGCAGGGGAAAAAGAAGAATAGAAAAGAAAGGAGAACCAAAAAAAAGCAAAGCAGCTGCTTACAACTACCTGAAAGAAAGATTATCTCTTATCCTAGTTTCCTCTTGCTGAATAAAATGTGATGTGATCAGGTCACTGCATGTAAAATGCTGTAAGAATGTGATCTGTACTTCATCATTATAAAATTCAAACATTCTTGAACCTTTTATTCCACCCTGTTCATATTTGTCTTTTTGGTTCTGCCTTCATCGGGTACCACATTTGTATTGATAAATTGTAGGTACTTGGAGATGTATTGATGGGCTGAAGACAGTTCAAAATGTAGAGTGCTGTGGCTTTGCATATCATTACACCTAGCTCGCTCTTTGCCTCTTGAAAGCTGTCGATTTGTGCATTATTGCTATTCAGGCTGATAAATGACAGTAATTGTTCTTAAGTTGAAGAGCTGGCTTAATGTGCTGACTTGCTTGGGAATTCTGAGCACCAGGGTTAAACTAGTGCTCCACTGGTTCTAACAAAATGGTCTTTTCCAGCTCAGAATAGATACTTAATTGAATTACTTTAGTTTTCATGCATTTTGCAGCTTTGCATTTGAAGAAAAAATATTCATAACAAGATCAGGGAATTCAGAGCTGTTCATAGGGAGGTCAGGCTCGGTATGTGCCCCCACTTCAAGGCACCTGCTCCCAGTGGTGCTACCACAATTAAAAAAAAAAAAAGTTGAGAGGGAGAATATGTTAGTCCTACAATGGCACTGAGAAAGACATAAAAAATTAGATGGAGATGTATCCATATTCTTTTTTCCACTGTCCCAGGGGTGGAACTTAGTGAGACACATTTATAAAGATGAAATACAGCTCATTTTGTGGGATTTTTTTAAACAGTGTTTTTCCATGTGTAGTGGCACTGATTTTTCAGTATATTTAGTCTAGGAGGGATGCCTTAAAGTCTCTGTTAATTGTAAAAAAAGACAGGTTTTTTCAGGTATAACTCAAAAAGAATTCCTCATGAGATTTGGATTTTTTTCTTGATTATTGCCCACAGAATTCAAACCAAGAATTCCAAATTTTCAGAAGTTGAGCGTGAGTTGTATTGAATTGTTCACGTTCAGCACTGCTTATGTGTGCTGCAGTACAAATTAAGGCTCACAATCAAAATGATTGAGTGCCTCAGGTTTCCTTGCTTCAGCCAATTGTCTTTTTTTTAAACAGTTTCTGTATAGTTCTTTTGGGTGACAGCTATGCATTTCCACTTTCCACAGTGACGCAAAAAAATTTCAAATGAGATTGAAAAATTGAGCTGTTAAAGAAGAAAATAACAGGATTCAGAGTGAAAATTGTTTACTTCATTGTGATTCTCTGTGATGACTTACTTGTTTCATGTATAAATATTGAGCGGGATCAATCCCTTTCACATGAGGTACAGAAAGTGTTTCCTTTTACCTACAAACATAATATATTTATTAGTGGTCTTCTGTAGTTCCAAGCATGATATTTTGGATTTCCTGGGTTGGCATCATAAAGATATTGATTGTTCATTCAGGGAGAATTTTAGTCACAACCTTACTGCAAGATTCTTGTCTTATTTATAACTGCTGTAGCTTCAGTGTATAATATCCAAACAAAAGTTACGAAAACACTGGAAAAATAATAAATTCAGTATTTGTTTAGTCATCATAGTAAATAGGAGTCCTTTTCCTTAGTATTAAAAAGGAAGATTATTTACAGTTATATAAATGTGGTAGATGATCAGTGGATAACCTTGTCAGAAAGGCGTATCTTTTTCTTTTACAAAGACTTGTGATTGTTACCCTATGTAATTAGAGGTTAATTCTCATTCAGATAATCTCCTCAGAGCTGGGTTTTTAAATCAGTCACCTGCATCTACCAACTAATCACCTACCAACTTCTATGAGTTCAAGTGTAGATTTGATGTTCGGGACCACTGAAGACTTTTCATGGGTATGCAAATGTACCCAGCATGTGTCTTAGTTGATCCAAGAATATTCCTAAAGCTGACAATTGAGCAAGGAGACAGAGAGGGTTATACTGCTCATTGTCTGTATATGAGACTTACTATTTTGGATTACTGTTGTTAAAGTACGTAAACTTGTTATCACTGGAAACACTTGCCAGGTCTTAGGGGGACATATATGCTGTTGGTGTTCATCTATTGAATGTAAAAGAAATACTTGGTTGTATAGGCTGTAAAAACTTTCAGTTTTCTTCCTTCCTATTTCTTTGCTGCAGTACAAATTTCTTACCTCTACAGATACTTGTGCCTTTACTGAGCTGGAATTCATTGAAGATTGTTGTGGTTTAGGCCCAGTTGGCAACTAAGCACCACGCAGCCGCTCGCTCCCCCTCCCCCTCTCCGGTGGGATGGGGGAGAGAATCAGAAGGGCAAGAGTAAGAAAACCCACGGGTTGAGATAAGAACAGTTTAATAATTGAAATAAAATAATAATAATAATAGTAATAATAATGATAATGATGATAATGATGATAATAATAATAATAATAATTGTAATGAAAAGGAGAACGAGAGAGACAAACAAAACCCAGGGAAAAGAAAACAAGTGATACAACTGCTCACGACCCGCCGACCGACACCCAACCAGTCCCTGAGCAGCGATCGCTGCCCCCCGGCTAACTCCCCTCGGTTTATATACTGAGCATGATGTCGTATGGTATGGAATAGCCCTTTGGTCAATTTGGATCAACTATCTTGGGCTGTGCCCCCTCCCAACTTCTTGTGCACCTGGCAGAGCATGGGAAGCTGAAAAAGAAAGTCCTTGACTAGCCTAAGCACTACTTAGCAACAACTAAAACATCAGGGTGTTATCAGCATTCTTCTTACACTAAATCCAAAACACAGCGCTATGCCAGCTACTAGGAAGAAAAGTAACTCTAACCCAGCTGAAACCAGGACAAAGATACTAGTTAATTCCTATTTCCTCCATTCCATGCCTCAAATACATTTCCCAGTAAGAAAAGACTCATTACCTGTCTATAATAGTCTGGAAAATGTACATTTTCCTCAAGCTGCCTTCTTAGTAATTTTTCCTCATTTGTCTGCTTTAAAATTAAACAAATAGTAATTTCTTACTTTTGTAATGGAAAACGGCATTAACCGAGTTCATAGGAAGGTGGACTTCTTAGGCCTTGTGTGGATACTGTATTTCTTCTCAATTTTATTCGACCACTTTTCTTGACTGAGCTCATTTTTTGTTATTCATGAAACCTAAAGCCATTGCAGCATAAACCTTAATGGATGCTATCTTTCACATGCTGATCTTCATATGCCCAGTTTTCTTGCCGGGTCTCTGATAGAAAGTTAAAGAATATTGTGACTCAAGCATATATTTTATTTTTCTTAATCTACTCTTCTCCAGTTCTTTAAATCTTTGCTATTCAAGTCAGGTTAAAGAAGAAAGTATGAAAGTTCAGCTCATAGAATAACTTTGGAAATACATAATTCTTGAATTTTATGCTATTGGGCACATTTAATATTTGTCCACAAGTTTTATATACTTGCTAATATTTTTTTTTCAGAAATTAATTTTTATTTTTTAAAAAAATGCCTAATCTTTTTAGTCCAGGAGAACTTTGAAAACACAGACCTCTTGTTCTTACAGATTTGTTTCTGGCAACATTAATAGTATATTGTATGCACTTTTCAAACACAGAATGTCTCTCTGCTGAAGACAAACAGATGTCATCTTTCTGAATGTATGGACTGAAATAACATTTGTGTTATTCAACCAGTTGGTATTATGACTATTTTAAATTTAGTAATCTATGAGTGATTGCTTTTAAGGTCTCTTGATTTAGAGGCAAAGTCAGGTACTATGGAGTCCAGACTACGTCTCTAATTCCAGTGTAACATGGAGAAAAGAGCTTGTTTGTTTTAGGGTTCTAAGCATCTGCAGGTTCCACTGAAGTGAGTTGAAATCCTGAAGAGGTGGGCAGCTCTGAAAATCCAAAGTTTAGTTTAAAAATTTTGGGCAGTTCACTGGTTCCTTTGTTGGATGTGAATTCTTTACAGGTTTGTGTTTTTTTTTGTAGTTTTCTCTGTAAAATGAAATTTAAGTTCTCTTAATTGAAGTGTTGGAATAATGTGCTATGGGAAAGATAATACTAAGGAGAAAAGCAAGATGATTATTTTGACTGGGAAGGTGAATTTGTATTTTTCTCTCCATGCATTTCATTCGTCCTTTTAAAGGATCATTAAAAGTGTTAGAAGAATGTGGTCTTGTGGTTCTGCATCATACTGAATCTATAATTACCATTTCCAGCTGGTTGACTGTCAGTGACTTGATGGAAATTCCCTGTAGTGACTGATGTTACTTTATACCCTTTGTCTGACTTCATTCAGCTCTTCAGGTGGTTGTGGCTTTAAGTTTGGAGTAATCATGGTTGCTTCTGGATTTGTCATACAGCCAGGCTGCTGATGGCTAGTCTTAGTTCTTTTATCCTTCTGGGCATAACTTTTCTTTGCATGTGTATGCACTGCTAATGTGATCCAGCAGGAGATAACTATGCAGATGTTTCATGGCTGAAAAGGGGGATGGGGAGGTTTTTGCTGCCTGCTTTTTTACTCTCCTATGTTAAACTGTGTGCTGTATATAGATGTGCCAGTATTAATTTCTGTTATGTGTTCAGTATTCTTTCTGAATCAGAGCTCCACCACTTTAATTGGCTATGCAAAGCCATTTCATGAGAGGGTGTCTACACCAGGAATCTTATCAAAATTGACCAACTCCTTCCTCCAGGAAGGAAAAGGAAGGCAAATTAATCGTTGCACAGAATAAAAAAATATTCTTCAGAAAAGCATTTACCAGAGGCTGGAATGGAATGGATCTTTAGGCAAAATTCCTATTTAAAGCTTATTTAAATTTTATGCCCTATGTGATGTACTCTGTAGAACAATGTTTTCTTCTAAAAGGATGAACTCTTCTGCTGTAGGCATGCAAATATTGTTGTAGCAGCCTATGCATCACCCTTAATTTAAATTTGCCCAACATTTCCAATTAAAAAAGCCAATGGTTTTCAATGTCTTGAAACTTTGTTAAATGTCACCCATTTTTATGGGCTAAAACTTGCAAGTTCCTGAAATTTTTTGTGTTTCAACTAAAGTGTTTTAGGTGTTTCTGAGAGCTAGATTACAGGAAATACGTTATTGTCTAATGTTCAAATAGTCTTACACCTGCTTTTTGGAAGTTTTCACTTTCTTTGCAATAGATCTATAGCAGGAGGGCACATTTGTTTCAGTTTTGCATTTTGTTGCCACATTAAAAAAAAGAGTCATCACTTGGGCATGTTTATATGTGTTCATTAGAAAGTTTTAACTTGGCAGGTAAGATTGCTGCAGTCAGGGGCTACATTAGAATGTAATTACATCTTGAAAGTGCTCTCCTGCAATTTTAATGTTTGTTCATGAAATGTCATGGTTGATACACTGGTAGGAATAATTTCAGTATTGTGATAGCATTAAGGATTAGTTAGCTATTTGGAAGTTGTCCCACCAACTGCATAGTATTCTGGCTCTGGGTTCCTTATTGGCTAAATCATTGCAGGAGTTTTGGTACTCTGACATGGGTTTCACTTGATGGGAAACTTGCTATGGGATCCTGCTATGTCATAAGGGGCAGTTGAAAGGTTGCAGGTGAAATAACAGTAACCCAGGTCCAAACCAGACTCACAGAATGTTTGTTACTTGGAGGAGTAAAAAGACTTGTGATTTTTTGGCTTTTTTTTTTTTTTTTAAATACTAAGATAGAAGTCTCAATCTTCGTTTACATCAACTTGCCTTTCCCCTAGCATTTCTCCCTTCCCCACTGTCCTGGTTTCAGCTGGGATAGAGTTAATTTTCTTCCTAGTAGCTGGCATAGTGCTGTGTTTTGGATTTAGTGCGAGAATAATGTTGATAACACACTGATGTTTTAGTTCTTGCTAAGTAGTGCTGACACCAGTCAAGGACTTTTCAGCTTCCTGTGCTCTGCCAGGTTCACGAGAAGCTTGGAGGGGGCACAGCCAGGACAGCTGACCCAAACTGACCAAAGGGCTATTCCATACCATATGATGTCATGCTCAGTATATAAACTGGGGGGAGTTTGCTGGGGGGCAGCGATCACTGCTTGGGGATGGGCTGGGCATCAGTTGGCGGGTGGTGAGCGGTTGCGTCTTCTGTTTTTCCTCGTTTTTGTTCCTTTTGTACAAAGGTATTTGGAAAACATCCAGTCCTTTCTGACAGAAGAGGTACGTGTGTAGAGTTTATGAATATGTATATCTGGTGTAAAAATCATGCATTTTGTGTGAGAGATTTTGAAAGGATTATTTGATACAATAGTGGTTATTTGGTGATGAGTTGGACTTTTGCTTATCTTTGAAAGTTTCCATGAAAGCTATGGAAAAGAGATAAGTAGGCAAACTCCAAACACTTTTATGTCATTAATCGGGCCTACTGTAGTTATGAAACTGGCATAAAAATGGAGATTTTATAACGTAGAAAATATTTGTTCTTTGTTTTCTTTGTGAGTTCAGGATTTGTTAGGGTACACTATATTTTTTAGATTTCTTTTATAATCAAGAAGCTTAGGAAAGGATTTTTTTTTTCTTTTGGCCATTCATAATCATTTGTTGTAAAAAGCTGAGCATTCAAGGAAATGTCAAAACTTTTATGATTGGCAACATAAAAAACCGTAATATTTTCTGAACAGGCTTGGTCATCTTCTATTGTGCTTAAATTGTGGCATGTCATGATGGACACATTTTAGCAGTCAAGCTTCTTCACACCAAATTTGACATCTGCGGTATTCAGAGTATGTGTATTTGTAAAGCAATGAGCTAGCAAGAATCTCTAATTTTTAGCTAGCAATGCCTGATTAAAACATGGTGTATATTCATACGAAGCAACCCAAGAAAATGAAGAGGAATTTGCAGCACTTAAAATAGACTTCATGTTTATGTAGTAGAATTCAGGTAAATGTAAAAGTGTGCAAATACTTCCCTCCTTGGTTACTATTTTTGAGAAGTATGGCATCATGTATATTACAAAGGGATGTCTGTAAAATTTTCCCTGTTGCATACTTAGTCTGTAAGAATATTTCATGCTTTGCAGAAATTAGCTAGCAACTCCAAAGGTTATACAAGCATGGTAGGTTCCACCACCATCTTTTTAGAAATATGGAAAGCAGGAAAATCCTGGAGTCTGGAAAAGTTGCTGGAAGAATAATTTGCCTGAGTTAGGTTTAAAATTCAGAGGTTCTTGTTTTTTTTCATGATTCATGTCATTCATTTTTCACAAGTTTTTTAGTCTCACTTCTGTGGGTCCTGTGATAATGCAAATAAAACAAGTGAAGCTCTAAAAGTAAAATATCTCTTCGTAAGTTTAATCCATTTTTAGTTTAAAAGATCTCATTAACTGTGAACTTTTTTTATAGTCTTCTCCCCAAATGTAGGTGGGGGGAGTCACAGAAAGACACAAATACTGAAGTCTTCAATAACTGCGTGCTTCCTATTTTTCTTCTGAAGAAATGTTTGGAAGCTATTTTTGAGGAGTTGAAATTGTTTATGTGTTGGGTTTGTTTGGTTGTTTTTTTACCCTGCTCACTTAATTCTCACTGATTAGTGTCTAATTCCTTTGTGTTTCTTTTTACAAAGAAAAACAAGGAATAGTTACCATATTAACAAAGATAATAGAGTTCTTAATGCAGTAGATATTTTTTTGTATGTCTTGCCTTTTTCAATATAGTTTCCACTTTCTCAGTGGGCAGGAAACTAGATACATGTGTGTTTTTTTCCCTTTTGTGTCCCCACAGAACTCATTCATTGAATTTGAACTTCTGTGTTGTCTGTGAATGATGTAGAAAAGTAATACATGGCTTTGTACAGCAATGCACCTTGATTTTTGAATACATAATGAATACTGTGTAAGGAACCAAACCTGGGGAAAGTTTTACGTGTGTGTGTGTTCCTATTTTTTTTCTCTTTCTTAATTTGTAACTGAAATCGTGGAGGAAAAAAAATTTTCAAAACAAAATCAAACTCCTAATCACCCCCTACTTCCTCAAACACCTCGTGTCTTGTCAACTGCAGAATGGCATGGCTCTGTAAGTTAACCTTGAGGAGAGATTTTTGTTCCTGACTGTGGGCAAATCAAAGAACTAGCAAAATGAGGTTCTTGTTCTTTAGAGCTCTGTGTGGGGAATTGTTATAGGAAAGGAAGACCTAACTTCTTAGGGCATGAATGCATCTGAATCCTGCATTTGTTTGTTTGGGAACATACAGCATTTTCCCTCTTTCATCCTAAGGAAAAATCTTTTTTATGCCAATTTACCGTAAAAGTGATCATGAACTATATTAGCTTCATTTGGTAAACTGATTCCTTTTGACAGAAAGGGAAAATATTAAGTATGTAACAAATAGTGTCACATACAAATCTACCAAGCAGACCATGATGTTTACTCCTGCAGTCTTTACTGTATTTGAAGCTAGTGGATTAAAGTAATGAATTGATAAGTGTATAAGCATTTGCAGAATGAGGACTTTTCAACTCATCTTAATTTCTGTAAGATTTCTGCCCACACCAACCTGTGCTCCAGGATCCTAGCTCATTTCCTGTACTTAGGTCTTTGAGTTGTTTCTGCATTCACCTTTGTTTCCAGGAAAACACAACAAATCTGTGATCATGACAGCATGCCATAGTAATTAATAACCTTTGGTTTCTGTTAGTGGAGCAGACCTGATAGTTTTAAAGGATATTTTAATCTAAAATCAAGTGGTAGAGAGATAAGGGAAAGCATTAGTTTGTTTTGTTGTAACAGATGCATTTGTTGCCAAGACTGACCGTCAAGTGGCTGAGATAGCTTCAGTATTTTAGATGGATAGATAATTACTGTCCTTTTTTTATTATTCCTATTTCTGTCCTTCATGTGGTGGTTGTGAATTAGCTTTGTGCCATTTTCTAAAGTATCAGGCATTTTTATACATTTGGTATATTGAATGGCAAATACTTGATGTAAAGTCTGCAGTTTTACTCCATAACCAGATTGTAAAATATGAACTGAATTAATCATAACTGCAAAGAGTAATGGCACATTTTCTCTTATTTTATCTTTACTGCCTTTCAGATCATGGTTTAAAACCTTCTACATCTGGTGCACAGAATGAGGCAGCAGCTTTGGTAGTGGATAGCAAGAGGCAAAGGTCAAACCAGAGGCTGCACAAATATTGTGCACTGGATTTATTGTTTTAATTAAGAGTGTGGCAGTTCATCATAAACTGTTTATGGTGTTTTTGCACAGTGCAGCATTTTGAAATCAGCTGTTTTAATGAAAACATAATGTCATATCTGTCAAAGTTCTAAATATTTTGAAAGTGAAATATGAAAACAAGAACTTTAATTCTGGGTTTACTGGGATTAGCTCTTGGAATTGTTTTAAAATCCCTTATGTGTCATATCACAGGTAGCATAGTTCTGTGTAAGAAAGGGAATGGAAAGTACTATATGGAGCTTGTTATTTAATTGTGAAAATACATGCTGAGGGTTAATGTCTTGAAAGACAAAGCTGTTATGATTTGTGTTGGAATGCCGGAATTAAGACATAAACAGAGTCAAGGCACTTCCTTCTTCATAAATGATATGTAAATGCTGTGTCCTAATTGTGCTTAAAAAACCCCCCAAAACAAAACAAAAAAACCCCAACAAATAAAACCAACAAATAAACCCCCCAAATGAATGAATCTTTAAACCTGGAAAGAAAGAAATATGCTGTGGGTCGTATGATGCCATGATGTATTAGCATGAGGGTCTTTGTAACTAATTATTTACAAGACCTAATGTCTTTCTGTGGACTTTTAAGGCTAAGCATTTTGTAGTCTAGCAATTTTCTGCTATTGTTATGTATTCATGTAGATATGTAAGGCAATTTTGGTTACATTTTTTGTATAGTCTGATAAAATATTTGTATAATCTGAAAATTATATTTTTGTAGTACTCTCCTTGGAAAATAGAAATTAAGTCTGTCATTAGATGCTAGGCCACAGTAGTTGACTGAGCAGGGTAATGTATGTTACATTTTGTGCTATACTTGGTCAAGTTTCATATATATTGTATTCCATGTTATTTTATTAAATTTAATATCTGCACTTCCTATTACCAGACATGCCTCTCATTCAAAGCACAGAGGCACAGTTCTCTAATCAGAAGTGACAAGCTATATACTTTCTTTCAGCCATTATTCGGTAGCCTAGAGCAAGGAGCTCTGTTTCCTTGAAAATGTTTTGAATTGGGTTATTTTTATTGAAGTATTAAAGTAATTCTTCAGATTTTAGGCTATTATTTAAGTACTTTTGGGAGAATGCAATAACCTCTGGATTCTGTAGCCTTTGTTATGTTAACAATTGTAGCTGCTAAATGTATCTTTTTAATGCTTGTTATGTAAGTGTCTGGAAAAATCATCTGACTGATAGAAACTAACAATATTTAGGAAATAAACAAGATTAGTTGGCTAAATTAGTTTACTATTGAAGTATAATATCAAAGTGACTCACTATTTAAATATACCAATAGATTCTGGTCACCATACCTTCACCAACAAATGTAGATGACTAACTGTTTGCTAATTTTTTGCAACATAAAGTTCATATTTGGCAGATTTATTCTTAATGGGTCTGAAAATGATACTTTCCTATCTTAAGGCAATCTATTGCTTGTGATGATGTTGTTTAAAGCCCTCTACAAAAATGTCTAATATTTAGGTTTGTTGAATATCTTTATTTGAAAGGACTTCTGGAATCTTTGCAAATTTTATACCTCCTTCTCTTTCCTTTAAGATAGAAAGCAGTGTGAAAATGTCA
>VYZW01047962.1:0-13299 GCA_013401315.1 Balaeniceps rex
AACTCTATCATCTCATGATTGCTGTGCCCCAGGTGTCCTCCTACCATCACATCACCCACTAGGCTTTCTCTGTTCACAAAAAACAGGTCCAGCAGGGCACCTTCCCTAGTTGGTTCACTCACCAGCTGTGTTGTCTTCCACACACTCCAGGAACCTCCTGGACTGTTTCCTTTCTGCTGTATTGTACTTCCAGCAGACATCTGGTAAGTTGAAGTCACCCACAAGAACAAGNATGGCAACTATATCATAGTTTTCCTGCTGCACAATGGCTTCTAATTCCTCCTGTTTGTTGCCCATGCTGCGTGCATTGGTATAGATGCACTTCAGCTGGGCTATTGATCCCGCTACTCTTCTGAGAGAAATCTTAGTTCCAAAGTGACTATTTGCAGTTGTTATTAACCTATCCATAAACTTTCCGTCTTTGCTGCCACTTGGATTACTATCCGCCACTTCCTCTGACGTAACAGTTCAAAGGACCTCACCAGCACACAGTCCCTCCCTTAGCATGCCACCCCCAGGCTTATCTCTAGCAAGCCTGGTTTCATCCCCCTCCCCCTTCAAATCTAGTTTAAAGCTCTTTCAATGAACCCTGCTAATTTCTTGGTAAGTGTCCTTTTGCCCCTTGGAGACAGGTGTGCCCCATCTTTTGCCAGCAGGCCTGGTGTTGCGTAGGCCAACCTATGCTCAAAAAAACCAAAATTCTGCTCCTCACACCAGGATCGGAGCCAGGTGTTTATTTGCTGTCTCTTCCTGTTCCTTCCCTCATCATTTCCTGTAACAGGAATGATGGAGGAGAACACTACTTGCGCACCTGATCCCTTCACCATTTGTCCCAAGGCTCTGAAGTCCTTCTTAATTGCCCGCAGACTTCTCTGAGATTTCGTCACTGCCTACTTGGAAAATCAATAATGGGTAATAATCTGTTTTTATTAACATTGATTGGCATTTAGGAATGTGTGTTTTTGTCAAGACTCAAAAAAAAAAAATCCTATTTCACGTCAAAATGAAATGAGGACTTTTTTTCCTTGCTATTTGTTTATCTCTGTTCTGGGAACTTGCTAAGACAAGGAATAGACAGATTCAAGTGTCCATGCTGAACAACACAAAAGGGCGGGGGGAGTGAGGGTGGTGTTTGATCTCAGGTATCTCTTATCTTAGTAAGAACAGGTAACTTGTGAGTATTATGAGATCTCATTCTGACCAAAAGTTTTATCCCAGACATGAAAATATTTCTACGTGAGAGGATCAAAATTGATGGTCTTGTAAGGATTTTGTTTTGATGAATCTGTCTTTTCCAATTAAAAGAAACCATTTTGCCACAAGCTTCTCTGCTGGTGTTGGTAAAGATTCAGCCATGCATGAAAGGAGCCAGATGAACTGGCATGTTCCCTCTGGCAGCTTCTCAGAGGTGCCACAAGATGTTGCTGAGCAGCAAATTCAGTGCTGCGTTGGCTGTTTAGCAGGAGCGCTGTGGATACACTTCCATTACCTGTGGTGCCCAAAGGGTTGCATGGCACAGCAGGAAGCCTGTGTGCATGGTTCCCTGGCTGGAAATATGAAACCAGGGTCCAAGCTCCTGTGAGAGCATTTCATATTGCTGTTTGCCAGTTTCTCGGTTGCCTTCCTGAAGAGAAAAGCTGATCTGTAAGTGGTAACTTGGTCTCTAGCCTGAAGAAGAGGATCCTTAGAGCTACTCAGGCTGTGGTTCCTTTCAGGAAGGACATTAGATCTCCCTTCTTCAAGGCAAATGTTGATGGTCCTCATCACTGTTTAGCACTTGTTGTAGACTTCAGTTTTCTCAATAATCTGGAGAAAAACATCCACTGCAAATGGCTACACATATCAACAAAACAATTTATAAAAAAATGACATTAGAATATCAATCAAGATGACAAGTTTTACAAAACTGACCTTTGTAAGCAAGAGAGAACAGGGTGAAAGTCACTTTGCATTCTGAATAATGCTGGTAAACTGCAGTGCAGATACTTCAGCCACTTTGACAGTGTGGGCACAAATGATATGTGGTGTGATTTAGATGATAACAAGAAAAGTCTGTCTGTTCTTTCTATCCGGCCTTAAAGCTCTATAGACTGACCTCAGAATTGAGGTTAAAAAAGCATCTCTAATTTTAGCACCTAATAATATCGCGATGTTACTGTGTTCTTTGAAATCACATTGCAAGTTTATAGCACTTTATAGTGATTTCATATTGATTTAGCATCAGAGGTTATCAAAATAGAATTATAGCAAAAACCCAAAGGTTATGTCCTTTCAGCAAGCCAGAGTCTGAATTTGCTTCTTTATCTTACTCCCATCCGCTAGCAAAATCCTGCCCTGGATTTTTGCTGGTTTAAATGCTTTGAAAAACAATGTTGTGAAATGATCCAGATTAGGGAAGGAATCCATCTAGAATTTATACTAAGGTGGCAATAGGAAACTGCCTAGCTAGGATCAGCAATAGCAAGTTAATTAGACTGTGCCCAAAGCTGGTGCAACTGATGAGGTGAAACTAGAGGCTGCAGCTGAGTTTATGCAATTCATCATCAGTTAACACAATTGTTCTGTGCTGCAAATAGCATCACTTAGTGGTCCAGAGCTATGCTTGGCTGCCTGAATTAAGCTGGCTTGAACACATGGTTATGGGAAGGAGCAGTTCAGCGAAGACAAACTCCAGAAGGAGAGTCTTTAGGGTTTAGCCCAGTCCTTGTACCTCCTATACCATGTTACCCGATTGATCCTTTCAAACTAACTCAGAACAATGTTTTCTTTTGATCAATAATCTACTGTCCGAAAGTGAACTATACACAACCCCTTAGCCGCTTCTCTGTGTTTTGCTGTGATTTGCCAAAATTATTCTGAAATTTGATTTTTCCTGGGAAGTCTATTAGTAGAGAAAACAAGTGGACTTAACAGCATGTATGCCCTCTAGCAAAACAAAAAACCACATCTTTAATATAGAAGGAGGAAAAGAAAATGGGAATGTGGGGACAACAATAGGACTGCAACTTTTATTCCATGTGCATTATGTCTTAGTGCTGTGGTTCAGCTAATTGTCCAAGGCTCTGTAAACATTCTGCTATTTGTCTTCTGAGATCTGCAGGTCAATGATTGTCTGATATCTTCATCTGGCTTGCTGTGAATAGTCTTAATTTTGTTTAAAATGTTAACTGTCTCTGATAGTTATTATACAGGCCACCAAAGAACTGATGTCTGTTGTGAAGTGGATACAGCAGGAATGCGACAAACACCATCGGCTGTGTCCTGGATAGGAGAGGAGCACAAAATTCAGTGATTTATTTGTCTGACGCTTTCACTGCCTTCATTCTTTAAGGCTTTTGTCATTCCTGCTCCAGTTGGGGAGATCTAGTCCCATTAACTCTAGGCCAAACGGATGATGTTTCACTTGTATCAACTGTAACTATATCTGCTGAGGTTTTTCTTTTCCTTACAGGCCAATTTTTTTTTATGTGTTGTTGCAGATGAGTAGATGGAGTAGATGGTTTGTGGGTTTTTAAGGTTTTTTAGTACTTTGCTTCAATAAATAAAGAGCTTGTCCATGTTTTTTGATGGTACCAAAGGAATATGTCTCTGGGGAAGAATAAGCTGATATGTTAGTAAGGTGAGAAAGACCACCATAACACGTAGGATATTCAGCAGTAGAAACAGGTCCAGTGCAAGAGTTAACCCTATATTCATAGAATCCAAGTTGCAGAGGAATTAAATTTTCATTATTTGTGTTTGAGCGTCCATCCCAGAATGCAATCCTGGTATTCAAATCCATGTTTCTTTCACTTGATATTTCTTAGCAAACATTTATTTATGCTGAATTGAAGTCATGGCACTGTGCTAAAATGATATTCCATTTTACGTCATACACTAAAAGGAACTTTTCATTAACCTTCGATTAATGATGAAATGCCTGTGATACTTCATTACACTTCATATATTTGAGCAGACAACTGGCAGAGGAGGGGATTACCTGTACGTCGTGAACTTGGTTATGTTGTTTCATCTAAATGAAAATGAAATCAAGGGAAAACATGCTAGTTTTCTGAAGTAAAATGAAAAGAAAGAAAAAGCTGCATTCAAGTCCGAGTGGCAAATATATAGCAATGCATGAGTTACAAAATGGGAAAGGTGGTTCATGAAGAAGTTTGTGGCTTGGCTGTTTGGAGTTATTTTGGAGAAATGGATAAATAAGTAACCATGTGCTGAAGGATTCAAATCCAGCTGTCCATGACCAGCTCCCAGCCTGTTTCTAGCCTGCCATGGTCTGAGTGTAGAATAGCATTCCTTTCACAGAAACACAACTTGGTTGACAGCCAAATTTTCCCATGACAGACTTTTCTTCAAAGTCAACCCCAATGTAAGCAGGAAGGAGGGGAGAGCAGGGGAAACGGTGCAGCCAGGAGGTGGCCTTGCGGGCTTGCTGTGGCATGGCAGTCTTTCACCGGCTGTGACCTGCTGGTAAATGCTGCCAACTGCCTGATGGTGCTTTGTCACCAGTATCGCCTATGTTCGTGCACAGGCATGAAGGTGAATTCCACTTTTTCATCACTCCACTGCTGCTAGTTCTTTCCTGTTGAACTGCCAGAGCCTGTGTTACTGCTACACTTTGTATTGTGAGACACTAAGTGAAGACTCACTAGAACAAGCACAGATTCAGTTCGTTGGCATTGTCTGCCCATTTTTTGCTGCCTGCATCTCCTTCAGTCAAGGTTTAGATTCAGAAAATATTTGGAGCCGACATAAATATAGGTGCAGAATTTCAAACTCTGTTTTACTATATAAAATTAAATGTGATGTTATGCTGAGAAAAATGCCATCAGTGTTTTTTCAATAAACAAATAATGTCTGTTCCTCTGCCCAGTGCAAAGACACACAGTGTCAATAGAAACAATTACTTTGTTGTAATTTAATTTGAAAAACTACTTGCAGAGAAACAGGCAAGCAGTCTAGCAAGATTGATGTAAATGGTGGTTTATTTAGGATAGATATGGATCCAATCTAAAAACAGGAGGCTTCTCCTGTGCATCCGAGTCCTACGTATATGTTGAGAAAGATTTGAATTAAGGAAAGCAAGTTTATTTTTATAAAGCATCTTTATTTATAAAGCCTGCACTTAAGGTGAAATAGGACCTGGATCCAAAAATAGTCATAGTAATTTTTTTCCAAAACTAAATTTAAACCCTGAGTTTTTCTAATACCCCATCAAGTTTTGCCCTTAACTTTGCTCTGGGATGTCTAATGTAGGAACTCTAACTTAATCATATGTAACAAATTAATTTTAACAGCATTGTTACTTCTCGAAATCACGATAACCCAATTTTGCCAAGAGATTATGGAATGGGATATCCTTTTATTCCAATAAGCACAACAAATTGCTTTAAAAAACTTGCCTTACAGCAAACATACAAAGGTAGAAGTTTCTACAAATCCTGTAGCAGCCTTCCCAGTGTTATTCTTTCATCGAATAAGGTTTGGCTAATCTGTAGTTACAGTATATAGATGATTTGTGATCAGTTTTCTTTGAAGCAGTTCAATGAATATAAAAAATTTGTCCCGAGCCTTAAGGGGCAGTAAACTTTATGGCACGTCATGCAGCCAGCCTGACGTTATTTTTAATTCTTCCTACCACAAACCTAACTATAAACCCAATGTTTTAAAAATGAAGCAGTTATGCAGATGACCCAGGTGTAAACACAGAAGAAGAACTGAGAGTGTGCCTTACGTTCCGAAACCTACAGGTTAGTGCCAGACACTGAGCACTTCACGTAGACTGTGCTTCTGCAATTCCTGGCAATTAAGCATATGGGCATTAGTATTGCTTTTAATACTAAGTTGATACAGATCATTTTAGGCAGACCACGTTCAGGGGGACTGGTGATCTTGAAAGCTTATCCTTGGGTATGTTGAAGCCTGAGGAACTGGGACATAAGTCACGGAAATGCTTGCAAGTCTGCTTGCTTATAAATTCTTTGGCAGTTTGGATTCTTATTTTGTCTGCAGGGCACAGATTAGGCTGGGATATGAAGATGCAGAAGACTAGCACTGTTTCAAAGCGACTTTTCTGCAGTGTCTCAGTTTCCCTTTTAAAATGGAGTATAAAGGCTTTCCTGTGTGAAGAAATCAGGTTGAAGTGAGATGCACTGCGAATTGATGGCATGCCATCTTTTCTGCTCTTCATACTCCTTCATGCAGTCTCCGTGGTCATGGTTAAAGACCTTCCCTTTCCCCTGCCTCTCCCAAATGAACTAGTTATAAGTGATGGAGAGAAGTCAACTAAACCTGAAGGGAACCTGCTATGATAGTTTGGAGAGCTGCAAACTGCCTTATTTATCCTGGCACAATGTTAATCAGCTGTCCAGTGCAATCAGTTACATGTCACCCTTGTTAACAATTTAATTCTCCCTACGAAAGAGAGAGGGAGAGGATGACAGATATTTATAGTTCCCTCTCTGCGACCTCTCATTTAGTGCTACCAAGACAAGACTGTTACTGCCTTTAGCACGAGCACCACCATGGGTGTCCAGAGTACACGCTGACTGGAGTAGGCTAATGAGGAGCCCATATGGACTCAATGAACTTACTGCAACTCACATGCAAAGTTTCTTTTCAGCTAAGAGAGGTACCATTGTCACCCTTTTCTTTATATACATCTATAGCTACACAGATATCTGCCTTTCCCCCTGTTGTCTACTTCCTGCTTAAAGAGTATTTAGTTGTGCAGTGGGAAAGAATACTTTTAAGAAAAAATTGCCTTCCTGAACCACAAATGTAGGTTCAGTTGAACTCTAAGAAGTGGTGAGGTTGCAGGCCAGTTCTTAATTAATTTGAACAAAATTATACCTGCTCTTAATGCAGTTTGGGTGGGCAGGGTAAAGGCTTCCAACTGGGATGAGTCAAAGGGAAACAGAAATGAATGAGTTCAGATAAATGGCAAAAACAGTAAAAAAAGAGAGGGCAAAATGGAAATAACCAGAGAGGCTAGCAGAAAACATCAGACATTCATAAAAAGGCAGATTTGAAGGCACATGCAAAAAGAAGTTGATGGCTGTAATAGCAGCAGCAGCAGCAGCTGAGGCAGAAATGAGAGAAATGGTAGCAGATAGGGCAGAAACAAATGCCTAAATAGCAACAGCAGTAATATCTCCTCTCACTGCGCACCTGAACCACTCATTTAGGGGCAGCCAAATAGACTGTTACAAAGCAAACAGACCATTATGGTCTATTGTACAAATATGTATTTGGATAAATGTTGATGTGCAGTGGCGTGGTGAAACAGAAGTTGCTGTGCGTGCTTAGCAGCCCCGGAGCCATGCTGTTTGTTAGCAACAGTCCTTTCTGCAGAGGTGCATTTTTTCCTTTCTGTAAGAGGCAGTAATCAAACTACTCCAAAATTTCCAGATATACTTTTAGTTTTTGAGTCATTAGTTGTTAGTTTAGTTTAGTCATCTAGGTTTTTTAAGGGAAAATACTTTGGAGACACCAAATCTGTCTTTCTTAAAGGATAAATACATTCCATAATACATTTCCTGGACTCCGGGATGGCTTTCACAGCCTCTATTGAAGAGCAGCGCCTTTTTCCTTTAAAAAAAGTTGCATTGGTCTCTCCACTGTTGCAACTACACATTCTCTTTTTGAGCTACATTGAGCTGCAGCAACATTTAACAACTGAGAAACTAGCCTCTTGACTTCCAAGCATATTTAGTTTTGTTTGGAAAAATGATATTTGAATTCTTTATTAAAAATTGGTAAGTAGTTATGTCAGCTGGCTTTGCAGTGGGTTTGGGTTAGGAGCGTGCATGTACATACACACATGTGCGTATGCCGAATCATTTAATTTCCCATCCACTCCTGATAGGAGGTGTTCACACATTTTAGAATCTCAATTCATTGCTTTTTTGGAGAAAAAAAAATCAAAGCCCCTTGTTGCCTTTCAGCATAAAAAGGACAAGAGGGCACTCTCTGAATAGTCTGTGTGAAATAAGTTGCTTTAAAGAAAACTTCTTAGAGGAGCAGGACCTTGATTCAGCAAATTCTGAAGTAATGCTTAGTCCTGAACTTAGGAGTTGCCAGACTGCAATTGCAAAGCACTTGCTTCAGTGTTGTGCATGACTAGTCTTAACGGTTTAAGTATCCCGTTAATCAAAATTTTGTGTCTATGCTGTGGGCATCTTCCAGCACTTGCTTCCATTGGCCAGGCTCTGACCTTGAAGGCACACATGCACAGCTCCACTGCCATTGTTGAGCGTAGTGTGTCCACGAGCTTTTACCCACAGGTATAACCTAAAAATGTCAAATCATTTAACAGTAATAATAAAGAAATTTGCCCTCATGCAAAGATGTCTGATGGTGCCTTTAACATCGGAGCTAAATTTTAGATCTAAATTCTAATTTCTAGTAAACTTGGGATTAAAATGGAGATGTTGACACAGCAGAAGCGCTACCATAAAGAGAGCAAGTCACACAATTTATTGTAACAGCTCTTGATTGCCTAGCAAAGAAATGCATAATGAATAAACATTATTTTAAAAGGCTTGATAGCACAATGAATTTTTCAGTGGGAAAAACAGAAGAGAAAGTATTTAAAAATACATGAATTTCGTATTTGATTATAAGTCAAGAAGCAGCAGAAAGAACCAAAAAAACTGATAGCAATGGCAGCAGGCACCAAGCTTTCAGTCTTGAATTAATGAGGTTATTCATAATAGGGAGGGAGCGACATAGTGATTAGTTAATTACTGTGCAGAAACATACAATTAATGCACAACTGGAATTAGTATACAATGAATTAAACTGCCACGTAATGCAAGCAACAAAAATTGAGAAGGAAACCTTGATTGCTGATCGAAGTTATTATTACAGCAAAAAGTCTATTGAAATCACAATAGTTTAGCTATCAAACAACATGTTTAACTTGTGTGATCTGATTCCAACCTGTTAATAGGACTGCTGCGGCAGAGAGTGGCTTGTGCGTTAATTGCAAACTTGTATGCGTGTAGGGGCAAGTGAGATTTAGCCCAAGAGGGATACAAAGGTATAGTGACAGAAAACTTGCATGCATTGTAACAGGAATCTTCTGTGACTTTCAACAAAACTAATAGATGTTCAGCCTGGCTAGTGTATCAGCCGTCCTGTCATCAACCCAGGGATGTCACATCCCAAGCACAGGCTGGCAAGGGCTGGTCAGGCACAGAAGATAGCTGTTACTGCCCATGGATCACACACCAGCAGCCCTATCGCAGCTGCTCCACAGGGGTAGCATGGCTTTTTTGCTGTACCTTTAGTACCTTGTATGAGTGCAGTGGTAAAGAATGATTTTGCACATGGGGTGTTGATGTCTACTCTGTTTGATCACATACCATAAAGCGTAAGGGCAGCTGCCAGGTCAGGAGCAAATAGTGTTTACCTAGCCAGCCTCTTTTCCTTTTGAAAGAGTAGGGGTTAGACAAGCTTCTATCATGTCAGGGAAGGAAATATCTCAAACTATACCACGTCAAAACTTAGAGCTGCCCTAGGTCCACTCTAAGCCATGTCAGTGAAAAAAAGCCTTTTTATCTCATGTGTGTATATATATACCTTCTATATATATGTATAGCAATCTTGCTATAGCATGCTGCATACCAGCAACCAGCACACTACAGGCTGCACAGGAGCTGCAAGCACTGTACGACATCTCACAGCACCTTGACAGAAGGCTGAAACCCTTGGTCTGCAGCATGGTGCGTTTTACTCTATTGGCAGACCATTTCTGCAGTGGTTCAGATAAGAGTTTGCAAGTGCCCATGTTTTTAACTTAGATTGCAGAAAATTGAGCTGATAATATTGCAAGATCATGCTAGCCTCAAATTTATTATCTCTCTTTCCATTTAGCAATGTAAATAAGAGTGATATTTTAGATATAAAATAAGATCTGGTTTCTATCCTAAGGAATTTAAAATCTGAAGTAGAAAAGTAATTGATAATAGTGTACATAATGATAACCTTAAGGGAATTAGGTGAAAGAGAAAAATTAGAATAGAAGCATTTTGCAGAAGGTGCTTTATGCATGGAAACTCTTAAGTTATGATCATTGATTTATCTTATAGCATATTTGTTATGGTCTAACATGTATTGCATTGCTGATACTTTTTCAGCTGTGTTGAAAAATGAGTGGTAGTGCATTTTCTTGGGACATAATACTTTATCCTTTTACTTCAGATGAGTTATAAAGATCAATAAATCAATAGCAAAAACATTTTTTTTAAAAAGAAGAAAGTACAGTCAAGTATTTTAACATGTCACTTTTATGTCAGCACAGAAGTATCAGTAGGTATATATTGTTCTAGGAATCTAAAAATGTAATAACTTCTGGACAGAAACAGGAAAACAAATTATTAACTGTGATAATTTTAAGTCTCTGACTGAAAGGAAGCTTTAGTCTTAAGAAATGGTCAAGAGTTAGCAAAAAATAAAACTAGAAATCCTATCACTCTTCTTTCCTATCATGGGCCCCAATTAAGCAAAGTACTCAAACACTGTTAATTTACTTGCTCATAAAGACTCTGCCAGACAAGTGAAGTTCTCTGAAAGCCTTTCATTATGTCAGAAGAAGCTGTAAGAAAGTCACTAATTTTTTCCAGGTTATTTCTGAAGAAGGCCCTTTTTGGTAATACTGTGTGAGAAAGTCCACCTTTAGTAAGTGCTTCAGTCTGACCCTATTAAGTTGAGGGCAAAAGCCCCACTAAATTTAATTGCCCCGCATCAGTGATGCTGGGAATTATGGCAGCAGTGAGGCTCCCAGGCTGTGTGTGGCTGCTGGAGTGCTGAATCTTCCTGTCCTCTTCCTACTTTCCCTTAACATACCACAAAGATTTCAACAAAACAAAACCTTTAGAAACATCCCCGAGCAAAAAGCAGCAAATTGCTAGCTTTGTCACATGTAAATTATTTTGAAAACAGACTTGGACTTCTCTTCATTGCTTGCTGAAATAATTTTCATAATCAGATATCTCTTCTTTACCACAATCTGGTTAAAATTCATGCCATGTCAATCAATCTGGCTTTACCAAATCAGAAGAAAATTGGGGTTTATTCAGCCTTATCTCAGATTTCTTTCTCTTTCTCCTATCCCCCTCTTCCACTGCTGCTCCACTGAGAAATAAACTCAGCGTTTCAGTCAGTGTGAGAGCCAGGTTGGGAATAACAGGAAAACCTCAGTTACTAGGAAAGGTATTAGTTTATAATAAAGTGCTGATCCTTGAAATGTCATTTTCTTGTTTGAAGACAGTAAAACAAACAGCAACAGAAAATCAAGTACTCTGTTAATTTAAATGGTTGGCTTGTTAATATTTACAGTATTCTAAGCAACAAAAATAACTATCTCTGCTTGTAGAAGTTCATCCAGCAGTATTTGCTCTGAAAAAGCACAATTGTTTCATGATATTAATCAGGTATGAATTTTCTGGTGTTCTGTCCTGTAGCTGAGGAGGAGGGAAACCTCCCAGTGATTTCCAGTCCCAGGCTTCTCTCCTCACCAATAAAGCAGATTATTTACTAATAACTATTCTCAAAGACACTTCTGTTGACATGGGTGAAGCAGAACAGCATGCTGCTCAACTTCACATTAGCTCTCTACCTGGCCTTTTCCTAGAGCTCTTCCTAGGTATGTCACTTATGGAGCCTATGGAAACCAGTCTTTTCATCACATCTCCCTCTGCACTAATCAGTGTCTTTGGCTGCTCTAGGCAGCTTAGCGTGTGCTGACAGATACAATGAGCAGATGCTCACAAGGTAGCATTTAGCATTTGGGACTGTAATTATTTATGGTACAAAACATGTCTATTAAAATGGAGACTTGGTTCAAACCGTGTTTGGAAGATTTGCAGTAGAAGTGAACGTCTGAGTGGAGGGCATAATACGTATAATGCTGCTGACTGCTTTTATTTACGTTACCTTCTGTTTTAGCTCTTATTGAAGTATGGGAAGAGCTGCCTCTCGGGGATAGGTGCAGTATAAGGTAGAAGTGGACCTGATTCAGTGTTTGCAGTCAGGGAAGTAGTAAAATCTGGATCTGTAAAACACACCTATGTAATAATGTGACTTATATAGGGCCTGTAAATGTTTTTTAAAGATTACTCATTCTGAAGCATGTTGCTCTTGGTCATTGGCTCCCAAGCACTGATGACATTTTCCCCATAAAGTGAGATACTAACAATAGCAGCAAATCTCAAAAGTTGAAGGATTTTTTTTGTTTATTTTTAATTATTTGCCATTTGCATGGTTGGGTTTCAGCTGAGATCAAAACCCCTAAGAAAGATAATGGCTAATTTCAGAGATCTTGAGTCCAGGATTTGCCAACACTGTCACAAGAAGCAAGTGGTATTTCAGGCTGTAAAAGAAACCGTCCTTTTCAAAACATGTGACAAAACCTTTTCTTTTGGTAACATCATCCTGTGTCACTTTGAAAAATTTCCTGTGCTCCATTATGAGAAAAAAAAGTTTTACCCTAATGGCAAACTAAAAGTAAATTGCTACATGCTGAAGAGCAGACAGGGAGTGAGTACGGAAGACTTCTGCTGTAGTCTAGCAAGAAAGGAATTATTTACATCACTTCGGATGCTTTTTTTGGTACAGCAAAGACCTGCATCATAAAGTACAAAATGGTCTCAAGGGCTTGAAACTTTGCATACCACAAAATGCATTATGCAGCTCCGTCAAACATGAGTAAGCGTTGTGCCTCTTTCCACCCTGTACAGGTAGGAGTAGGAGCTGGAGTTTTATCTCAGTTATTCATCTGCAGGCTGAGACCTGAAGGAACATTTTCTTCTCTCTGATGTGAAGCTTTAGTTCCTTCTTCTGGAAATGGCAAATCTGCAGGCAGATTTGGAAAGATACAATATATTAAATGTTCTTAATCCAACAGGCACTGAATACGTATCTGGCTGGGTGGGCAGTGAAACATTAGTTATTGAGGCAGTGCATATGCGATTTAGTTTGAGGGCAGAAAGATTAACAGTCAGTGACCNTTAAGATTAACATTTAGAGGTAGGAAAGTCCTCAACGGAGGTCTACGTATTGAGATAAACTTTCATATAAAAATATCATTTCAGGGTTATGGCACACAGGTATTTGTTGGTATTTTGATGCTGTATGTATGTGACTATGTCTCTCTTGTCTGGGGGAATTGAGTGCAATAGGAAGGAAACATTCACCTCCTTAGAGGCTAATGACGAGGTACAGCTACAGTCCGGCTCTGCAGTGCCCCCTTACAACAATGGGGAATGTATTGAAAAAGTACAAGTTTGTTTAACATAG
>VYZW01047962.1:18436-35160 GCA_013401315.1 Balaeniceps rex
AAAAGGTTATGGTAAAAAGCCACAATGATGAAAATCCTTGTGACTGTTGGCCAATTTCCACAGCAAAAAGTAATGCAAATATATGCAGAAATGCCATCAGTTCAAGCCTTTGCTCTAGGTACTGGAAGATCCAACATGGAAAGGTTTCTGCTGGTTTGAGATAGGTTGGTAGGAAGGAGAATGTCTTCAGATCCCCAGGCTACACTCAGGATCCCTCCTCTGTTCATCAAACATTCAGACAGCCCAGAGAATAGGATGATCTGATGGCTTGAAGGCCTCTCTCAGATAGCAAATTTCCTTGCAGGGAGGCTGTCCTCTCCTGGAAGTTTTGCCACAGAATGTTTTTCCTTTAGCTTTGTGGTACCTATTTCTTTCTTCAAACTGCTCAGAGCCAGAGTGAAAATGAAAGCAAGAAGCAGCAGGTGGTGCTTTCCGTAGTTTCCAGATACATACTTGTCTGCCTGAGCATACATTCTCTCTCTGACTCTCCTAAAACCCATTGAGCGCTACACTCAATGCAGTGAAGAAAATCCATGGTCAAGTAAAGCAGTCAGTGTTATCTGAAGCCTACTGAGTCTTTCCCTTTATCCAAAACTGTCACTGTACCATCAGCCTTAAATGACTGGTGACTGCTAAAATATCTATAATCTTTGCAAACTGGACACACAGTGAGGTTTCCTGACTTCTCTGCATAATCCAGCATCTCTGCAGTATATAAAAAGCCTCTGTGAACACTCACAAAGGGCTAGTGCCTCAGCTGAGGCCCATTGACTTTGCTGGAGCTTTGCCAGCTTCCACCAGCCGAGAACCTTTTTTCTTGTATTTTCTAAAGATACTATTGGGAAAACACTTTTGAAATCCGATGAACAAAGTTCAGTCAATAAAAAGTGAGAAAAAAATAGCATGTGCAGCAAAGGAACAAGTGAAATTGAATTCAGAGGTGACTGAGTGGTGCTTGTTGATGCATTTTTCTATCTGATAATACTGATTTGGCAAAATGGGAACGTTTCACAAAAATGCATCAGGTTTTATCAGAACGCTATTGGAAATCATTGGAACCTTTTGTGTCAAAATTAGAAAGTAGCATTTTATTTCAGCTGTTATGCAATGAAGATTGAAAAATCCTTCTGGAAACAAAGCAGTTTGATCCTCCTGAAAGAAAATATTTCTGAAATCTCATTTTGCTGTAAATTGTGACATTACAACTTGTTACTCAGATCTGGCAAGAAAACAAATGCCAAAACTCCTCATGAAAAGGTGATTTAACACAACTTTAAGAAGCTGTTTTAATAGGAAGCATTACCTTGGAGAACTGTGAGTGAAATAGGCACCCTTGTTTTCAGCAGAGGTATGCATTACAAGTGAAATCCTCACAGTCACTTTGTAGTAGACAATTATATAATATTAAATAGTAGCACAGCATTTCAAGACAATGTGTCATTTTCCTCCACCTGTGTTTAACCACCACAAGTTTCATAAGCTCTCAGTCTAACTGCAGAATATAGGTATCTGCTGGACTCAGGAACAGAGCGTCAGCATAAGCCGATTAACAAATTTCTAGATGAAATATAAGAATGCAATAGGCAATGTAGAGTCAGAGGCAAGAGGATGTCTAAGTCTGCCAGTGCTGCTAAGAGCTGGGACAGGAAGAGGGATTGTTCATTTAAGCACCCTCTACTGACAAAATTGGTAGGGATCGTTATTTGGAGCATTCAGCACTTGAGTTCCTGGTATTTTCATGCTGTTTCCCCACAGATTATTTTCCTGTTGGTAAACAGTTGTGGGAGGAGATAATACATCACCTCTGCAAAGTTATTGATGCTAGAAATTTGATCCATTCTCTGAGACGGGCTATGCTGGCAAGGCAGGTATATTTAGAGATCTTATATTGGACAGGATGATTTTTTTTCTTGCTTTGAATAATGTAAACCATTTATCTTTTTTTCTGCCTCTGGAGAGAACATTTTCTGTAGCTTAAAAAAGGCAATAAAAATACTTATCTGAAAAGCACACCGCACCTTGGAGGTGTGTAAAGTTCTTTTTGTACCAGAACTCCTTTGGAGTCGTTCCCCTGGGAGATTTCCCTAAAAACTGCAGGAATGGGCCCTCCATTAAGAATAAAGATAAGTCCAAAGTGTACTTTCATGACCCTGCATTTTGAGAGCCTCCATTCACCCAATTTGGGGATTTGTTCCTCTCTTCTGTATTGATAAAAAGTCTCTTTTAGTTCAAATGAAATATATTTGTATTCATGGTACTGTTTCTGAATTCTCAACTCATAAGGATATTTGCATACCGAAGTGGAGCTGATTTTGTTCTAATTCCACTCATTTTATTTCATATATTTTTTAGTTGTAAAGAGTAAAAACCTTCTTTAGATCAGAGGATCATTATGGAGAGAAAAGAGCTTCATATTCTCTTTCTGTTTCCTACCTGCGGTGTGGTAGGAAGGTGAAAGTTAATCTCTAGCAACTCCACTTCCTTGCAAAGAGGGAAGAGTCACTGAAGCATCATTTGTGTTTGTGAGCCACACCTGAAAAAGCAGGTGAAGCATCAGATTCCGTCACTTGGTGAAATTTGCCTGGTTAGTTTTAGTTTTGCACCTATTTATTCGGTAACATGTAAATGTGCCTGGCTTGGTCTACGAAGAACATGGAGTTAAACGACAGTACAGCGAAATCTGCTGTGGTGTTGCTGATTCTGTATTCATGTCCAATTCTGTACTGTTCGCATGTGTGCCAAGGGGGTATTTGAGAAACTGCATCTTTCTCTGAGCAACAGAAAGACCATAGAGAACCTGCAGAGGCTTTTCTTCTGATAACCTCTAGATGAGCACTGGTGTGCTGGAGATAGGGCAGACTCGGTACCTGAGCTCTTCTCGCACACTGTTAGCCTTCAGGATTTTCAGCTTCCACTGTTCAGACAGGATTTTCTGAAAACACTTCAAGCAGTCATCATCTTTGTCATCCTGTGTTTTGGGGCGGGAGGGGTGTTACTCATTTTGCTGTGCTTTTTGTGTGTGCTTATAGTAACTGCAAGAAACTGTGGACTTCAGTAATTCCTTTCCTGAGACAAAACGCTAATCCTGGCCTCAATTATAGATATATGATTTCTCAACCCATAATGTCAGAGTATTCAAAAATTCTGCAGGAAATGAAGCTGCACAGGACTTTTTTGTTCAAGTCTTTATTCTAACCTCAGAGCCCATCATAACTAGTGGAGACGAAGATGACTATCTCTATATAAATATATATTTTGTTTGTATACTTTTATTAATTTATGGAGTTAATTTTATATGTATATATCTGTAATGATTATGCAAGGAGTAGAACTCCCAAATGCTTTTTTTTTAATTTAGAAGGATGACTCATAATTTCCTGAAAAGTAAATCTAGGCCATAAAACCTATACTTATCCTGAATTTGAAAACATTTGAGGAATATGCGAGAACTGAAGATTTGCCTTGCTACCTCTTCCTAAACCTCACTGAGACTAGATTAAAAAAAACAGTAGAGTGACCCCCATTTGTCTCAAATGCCTGCACTCAGATTCCACTGATGCCCACACTCACTTAATTAATGAACTCTTTATGGATTATGCAAAAATCAAACTCCATGGTCCTCTGCTTCTGCGACCCCTACACACATCCTCATCCCAGATGTAGCTATGGTCAGGTTGGCCCCATTTATCCATGAACAAAAGATAGCAGGACCATGCCAGGTTGCATATTAACTCTTGAAGGCTCCTGGCATTCCAGCAGCCATCAAGTTCTTCTTTTGCCCTTATACCTTGAGCCCAACCCTAAACTAGTTTTTCAAATAGTATTTAGATTTTTATTTCTTTTTCTTTTAAAATTGTATCTGGTCAGGTCAAACTCACTATTTTGTCCCCCCAGGTCAAATACAGCCTTTTTTAGTGATTCAGCACACCAAATTCAGTGAAGCTGACCCACAGGTTTGTTGGTAGGACTATGCTCACTTGCAGTTTTCCAGCCACCCAGAGGACACTTCTGTTTCTCGTGCGGGCTGTGCTTGGTGCTGCTCTGGGTTAATGAAGATGCACTTCCAGCACTGAGTGTGCTGCCAGCTTGGAGGAGCCCCACAGCTCCTTGCCTTGCAGTGCACTGAGCAACCCCTCGGAGAAAGGGGACAGCTCCTGTGTAGCTCCAGGAACAAACTGTCTAAAGATCATTTTACAGTGGCTATGTAGATTTGTCCCTATTGCCCTAATGCTGTAAGTGTGAAAGCATCAGAAAGTTGTTCAAGACTGCTGTTGGGTTTGGTGTGTCAAACTGCCTTCCAGAAAACATACACTGGTAGGCAAATCCCAGTAAAATCCCAGATGCCAGACGTCTATGCCTGTGTGGGAGAAGGAACACAACCTCAGTAGCCTTAGATTATTACTGGTGTTTTAGTTGTATCTATCTGTGCCATTTAGCTGTTCTTCTTTGGGTTTGGGGGTTTTTCCCTTGTTTAGTCTTTGCTGTCTCCTTATTTGATTTTGTGTCTCTCTTATAATTGAGTACCTATGAGTTACCTTTATCAATTAATTGGTGTATAAAATATTAAGGGAAAAATTCCTGTAACACAAGAAGGTGGATACAGGCACAGATACTCTCTATTATAAGAAAAGGGTGGTGTGAGAACAGGGTTGCCTGTTTGGCTTAAATAAGATCTCCCTATTTGTGTAAAATTATAAGGTAGACAGGGTAAATATTAGTTTTGCAACTGATTGACATACGGGTTAGGCTTCCACAACGCTTTGTCTGAGCCAGCAACAACAGCATGAAATTCCCCAGACGTTCAAGTCGTTTTGTCTACCGGAGGGCTTTACAAGAGCTCTCTGGTGAAAAGTGTGCCCTTTTACTAGGTCCCTTTTCACAGCAAGTCTGAACCATTCAGTATGGCAAATGGCTCTGGGAGGGCTGTGTGCTTTGGTAAGGAGTAGGACTTTGGCAACAAGCTGCTGAATGCAGATTTCTGTGCTGATTCATTGTTCATGGGAAGCTGTTGAGTAGGATTTTATTTTGGCTTTTTAAAACTTTTTTTTTTAAAACCTGCATTTTATACTTTTAAAATGTGAATGTTTTTTTTAATATCAAGACAGTTATCTCAGTCTGCCTTCTGTTGGGATTTGATTTTTCTCCTCTTGTACCCCAGTTTTGAACTTGACTCTTCCTTCAACTTGGGTTCTGTCACTGGATTTTGAGTAGAATCTGTATTTTGTATCCAGTAAGGCCTATCCATGTATGCTTTATTTTCTACCAGCAAGTGCCCTTTTTCTGATTGCTTTTGTGACTAAGCAAAAACTATTAACAGAGCAGTTCTGATGTGAGCAGAGATTTCTGTTAAACTTACAAACCTTAACTAGCATGTGCTTCAAAAAACAAGCCAAGATGTCTCTTTTGATAGTGTAGATACTTCTTGCTACTTAGGTCAATCTTAAAGAAGCCCTCAGCAAAGATTTTTGACATTTGGTTTTATGATGATCTATTACCTTGGGAGGCTGAATGGGATGGGACAAGAACATATATGTGAAAGTTGCTACAAATTATGCTTACAGTGTGCTGATATGGCCTCTGCTAGTTAGCTATGAGCTATTCATTACAGTGCCAACTTCTAGTGTCCATCAGGGCTCTCCAAGGACCCCTTAAAGGGGTAGAGAAGCTGAAGCTGTTTCTCTTGGCAGAGCAAATCAATTCCCATGACTTTTGTCACATAAATCCATTTTAAATGTGAAGCTTCCTGTTTGTTTAGCTTCCCATACTCTTGGCAGCTTCAATCTATGTTAAACTGTTTGACTCCAGGTGAGTCCAAGGGGTATGCATATGCACTTTGCCAGTCTTCTGGAAATAATCTTTTCTGTTTTTTCCTTGTGAGGCTGCACATTGTATGTCAAAAATAACAGTTTGGTGGTACAGCGCAGTGTGGTATGAAGTGGTTTAAAACTTTGTTGACTTAAGTGATTTCCATAGGAATTCAGGGGACTGCAACCATTCTCCAAAAAACTATGTCTTCATAAGCAAGCAAATAAATTTAGGTAGTCAAAACAATTTCAATGTTTGTTCTGTTTATGAAAGAAATAAAATAGAATAAAAAGAAGGGGGCATTTTTGTTTTACTTTACCTTTAAGCAGATGGTCTGACCTCTGGCTGACAGAAAAAGATGCAATTTCACTGTGAAAGAACTTATTTCATTCAAAAGTGATGAAATGTCATTGCTGGAAAAATTTAGGAAAGATTGCGTAGGACAGATTCTGGATGGCTTGTGTAGGGCAGTGATCCCAGACGGCCCTCTCCATTTTCCAGCATCACAGCAGTGTTCATGGAGGGGAGCAGGAATCTTGACATCTGTCAGCCACAGATACAACAACTGCATCTGACAGACGGGGCATTCTCTGCAGTCCTGCAGTAAGTCATTGCCATTTTAAAATTCTTGGGGTGATTTGGAATTGCTTAGTGTCCACCACTTGATAGGCTGGCTGGTTATTAAGTTTAGCTGCAGACATGCTTTGATTGAAATATGTCAGCACTGAGTTGTGAACTGCCGAAGTTTCTGGTTGAGATAGACCATCTCACATTAATCAGTATTTTGGCCTTGGCACTGCCCCCTCTGCTTTTTCGAATTGCCTAAGGGAATCAGGCCATTCGCCACAGCCCTCCCAACTGCTGCAAAATCCTCTGGCTGTTTACAAGACTTTAGCCCTTGTAAACATTCAGGCTGTGGCCTCTCTGCTTTCTCTTCCAAGGACAACAAAATGAAATAACTGCTTCTCTCCTTTTGTACTCCTGTATGGACAATGATCATTAACTCGCTGGCTTTTCTGGGCTTGTGTTTAATGTATCACAGCAGCTCATGTGCTTGTGCAGTTGTTTTGGGCAATTGATGCAAGAATGCTAGAGCAAGCTTTTGTAGATGCCTGTCTGCTATCCAGGCTCAATTTGCAATCAGGTTCTTTGTGTCAGAGATGAATTTTGGCCTCTCCTGGTAATGTTGGTTGTCCCAGTCTGTCTCCCCTGAATGTGAATTTAGGTTGCTTCAGACTCAATTCTTGTGCCAAAATTTAAACAGAGAAGAGGATGCCACCAGCACACGGGAGACTTGCTCCTCTAGCCTGGTAAATGTTTCTGGTGTGAGGAAGGGTTGAGAGCTGATGATCAAACATAAAGTGCAGCTGCAACCCTAGCCTCTTAGCTGCCTTTCTTTAACCACCAAGATATCTAAAGAAGAAATACCTAAACTCTCCAAGTAGATTAAGTAATAATTCTTAATTTTTTTTTCAAAGCGTATTTACTGTGATCATTAAAGCCAAAACCATTGAGACTTGACCTATGAACTGACTCTATTATTGAATAAGCCAATTTCTCACAAAGCCAAAATACAACATTTGCAGATGTTGTGAATGCTCAAGCAAGCTAGAATGGAAATGGGAAAGGGCTTACCTTCCAATACTCTTCAGGATCAGAATTGAGCATTTACCATTCACACTGATCTAGATGGTTGGCTTTGGGTGTCTCACTAAATTTCCTGTGATTCACCAATTTTCTTCTGCTGCTGCTCATCACTTCTCCACATACCTGGTTACCACCTCATTCATTCTCTGGGATTTGAAAAAGCAGAGATCATACCATCACCCAAGGAAGTTTTAGCATCACTACAAAGGCTGAGAAAAGAACTTTATTAGAAAAGTAGTATATCCAGTACACTTCTGCTACACAATGAGAATTTGAAAGCTTGGAGCACCTTCTCCTGCTTGTTCTGGTTATTGGCTTGGTTATTGTTTTTTAAGCAATCTCAGAAAGAGATAGAGGCCTATACAAATTGACAGGAGACAGTGGAATTACATCAATAGAAAAGAAATCTGAAACAGTTCTTGAATGGACAAGAATTTTTTTGCAGTAGTTAAGAAGTGAAGTCCTTCATTCATTATTAAATCCAGCTGTGCCATATAAAGTAACATATTGCTGATATCTAACCGGTAAAATAAACACCCATTTTTCATGCCAGTCATGGATTGATGCCCCATGAAATCTTCTAACAGTCCAGATCTAGAAGCACACAACCATAAATTGTTCTATTGACACTACTAGTAGCAGTTTTACAGATGCACTTAAACCATCTCAAAATTTTAATTGCCTAGTTTTGTGGAAATTATGGGCCCAGATCCAGGCATCTAAATCTGCAGTATGGTATTTGGAAAAAAGAACTTATACTTCATTCCATAAAATTGAGAATAGTGTGAATTTGAGTGCTCTGCAGATGCTAAGTCAACAAAGTTACAAATCATTGAAATTCTTGGGAATGAAGGTTGAGGAGCCTGGAGAAAAAATGTCTGAGGGAGTGACTAGGGAATAACAGGTTGAGCTTCCTTGGTTTGCTTCTAGTCCTAGCTGAATAGCTTTGCATCCACGACCATGCCTTTGGGCACTGATAGTGTATGTTTCCTGCTAATGTTGATTAGAGGTAGAGGGAACCTCCTTCCCTTAGATGGATGTCTAGAAACTCATTTCCCTGGCCTGTAAGAGGATTTTACAAAGCAATTGTTCTGTTGACTTGTGTCATAGTGATTTCTAATAATTCATAGTTCATTGTACATGCAAATCAACTGTTACACTTCAGGCAATTAGTTAAGGTTGAAAACAAACACTCACCCTTTTAGATGGCTTTGTTTTCCGTTCTTTCTCCCCTTTCTCTCCACTACCTCCTCTTGATCTATACTACCACATTTCAATGGACTTGCTACTTTTAGCAGCTTTGTGCAGTCCCCTTGCGTGGGCCTCCTCTGAACCCCGTACGGACACTCAAAGGTCATGCTGGGAATGCTTTCCTCAACATTTAGACCTAAATGTTTCAATTTTCTAGGGCATCCACTAGAACAGTTTTCCCTTGGAGGAGTCTCTGGTTATTTGTGCTTGAAGCAAATGTTAGTGAGAAGTCTATTGACCCTTTAAGGCACCAATATTCAGCTATTTGCTTGTGGTTCTTTACTTGATAAATTACTAATTTAGGGTGAAATCATACTCTTTAGTGGCTCCCTGTTCATAAATCACCATCTGACATTTTTTCTCTGGGGGAAGATTGCTGTTTGCAGTATGCTCTGCCACCAGAACAGATGACAATATTAGTTTATCAGGAGAAACCTATATTTTAAAAACAAATCCTGATGCAATAAATTCCCAGCTGTCTGTATTGCTGCTTGAATGTTTTTATTGCCAGACCATCTCTGTGATCTTGAGCTCAGAAGCCTTTGTACAGAAAGCAGAGAAATCCAAAATGGAATGTATGATCAAATTGACAGAAAGGGGAAAGCAGTAGTTCAATTTGACAATGGTTTCACAGCCTGTACAGGTATTACAGCAGACTACTTATGCTGATGAGAAATCACACACCACTTTCAATTAAGCAGCGTTTAATCAAGACTAAGATTTTACTAAAGCTGGAATCCAGCATTTTCAAGAATCTCTTAAGATGTTCTTGTTTTAAATTGCTACCACAAAATTTGAGGCTAGATTTTTAAAGGTGTTTTAAGCCCTTGATTCTTGCAGAATTGGAACTTTATATCGTATATTGATGTCTTGCCTTTCTAATTAGCACACAAGGCACACTGAACTAGTATAAGGTCCCTGCACATATGACTTACAATTGCTCTTTGCAGGAAGAGTGAGGCAGAAAAATTATAGGGTTTGTCCTCTATCTCTTAGATGGCAGACATGTAAATGTCCATCTCAAGCCCTTGTGCTTAACCACAGGATGCCCAATCTACCTTCCTGCCGCCGAGACAAGGACTAGTACCTCAGCCTATGGTTTTCGCTGGGCTGTTGGTGGACATACATCTGTATGAAGAGCAGTGGAAGAAGCTTCTTTCCCAGCTCTCCTGTGCGATATGCTTTCCCCGTCTGTGGCTGGATGAGTTTGTCTCTCCTCCCCTTGGCTTACAACTTGCCAAAGTTGCTGGGAGATTGTGAGTGATGGCTCAGCCCACCCAGATAGCAGAGATGGGGACCTGTTCCTAGCGAGGTCAGCTGCTTTTGGGGAGGGAGGTGTAATGCACTGGGTCTCCTTCCTGTTCCCACATGGGGCTGGGCTCCCATGGGCCACCAAAGCTTTGAGCAAGCTGAGAGAGGCCTTGGGATGAACCCATGAGCATCCTGTGGGATATTGCCACCTGTTTCTTCATTGTAAAACAGGAGCAGTGTGAGAAGCAGTACTCAAGGCTTCATTTTCAGCAGATTTGTGTTCCCTGCTCTCCTTTTCTCAAACACTGCTTTGGAGAAAGTTGGAGAGAAATTACTAAAAAGCAGGAGGGAGGGAGGAGGGCAGGAGAGGATGCTTGAACCCAGTTCTGCTCCTGGCACCAGCAACTTTGACGTCCATTCCTGCCCTTGCTGCCCCCTTCCCTGCCTGCTAGTCAGTGTCAGAGCTCTGTTGCTCACACCTTCCTCCTCTGCTGTTATAAATGGTGCTGCTGATGAAGTTGCCTGCAAATGTGTCTTCTGCGTGTGCATCAGGCTAGGGGACACTTGGGCGAGGTGCTCTCCACGTTCCCTGTGCCCTCAGCCTGGGAGTGACAGGGACTCAGCAGCTGCAGCAGCAGTGCTAGGCTCTACAGTCATGCTAAACGCATTCTAAAAAAGCAAAAACCACAGGTTCTTTTGTATTCCAGTAGAGTACTGCTGGCGTAAGAACATTGTTCCCATGGGTCCGAAAATGTCTTTACATACTTAATGTGTCTTTACTTCAGAGAAAACAGGCATGTGCGATTAATTCTTATATGTATGCTAATTGAGCCTATTTGAAATCATGTGTGTATATGTGCAAGGTAATTAATTTCCATTCTTCAGAATTAAGAGAGTGAGGGAGGTTTTTTTCCCTTTTTCCATTTTGCAGTGGCAGGGTAAGGATTCAAACTTAGTAAATTTTTTTTCTCCCAATTCTGTACTGTTGCTTCCAGATCACACTGTTTGGAAAAGTAAAGTCCTTACACAGAGGAGCTTCAAGCAATAAAAAAGTGAATGATCAAGAAAGATGTATTTTAATCATTATCAGTATGCAGCACAAATCAAGGAAAATCAAGTAGCAATTTCTGATAATTCACTTACTTCTGGGAGAGAAATCACCTTTCTGAAGGATGCTGCCATGATAAGAGCAATAAGAAATGGTTTCCTATTGGAACTAGGTATAGACTCGTGCTCCAGTGCCATTTGCCTCATGAAATTAGTTTGCAGTATAGTTAATCTATACTGGATTTGGTTTTCTCTATGGTTTCCTGTTTAAAATGTCCCTCAGGATAAGAACTTACGTGCATAGCTTTAGGGTTTGCAAATTTTATTCACCAGATAGAACCCTCTTCAACGTTCAAGTAGGCAGGGGTATGACTGCTGCCAAAAGGAAATATGGGCAAAAGAGGAGAAGACCAAGTGACAGACTCTTCTTTGTGCAGTATCTTCTTTAACTTTGCTTCCAAAAAAAAATTTTAGCTCCTCAGAAACAAGGTTAATGCACCCAGGCAGTTTGATACAATTGCTGTTCTTTTCCACTCATGATGTAACTCATAAAAATGTCTTGCGCCATTTATGCGGAGTCTGTTGTACTTGACATAAAAAGGTGGAAAGAAGTTGTTTCATGAAGACTGTAGCGTGTTCCTCGGGGAGTCATGAAACTCAATTTTCCCTAAACGTAATTAATATCTTCCCCATTATGAACTCGGGGAAGGTCCATGTAGCCTGAAATGGCAGCAGACTAATCGCCAGAAGAGACACAGGGCTGAGAGAATCATATGCTGGGTATTCATTTAGAAAATGAACTTCAGGAAAAATCAGAGAGAGGCACTAACGTCAGACTTTATGGCTGTGCTCTACCACCTGTACAAACAAAAAATGCGACTCTCACTGACCTACAGCAGTCGTTATGCAGCGCAGTGGGTTGTTTCAGCAGCACCGCTATCACGTTCCGATTGCACACAAGGGGCCAAAATCCTTCCTTGATGCAATCCCCTTCACTTTGCTGAAGGAGCACCATAGCTGAATTTGACTCATGCTTTCTGTGAATTGGAGCCTTGTATGAGAGATGCGGCTATTAAAAGGAGAGGTCAGCACAGCATTGCCCCCCACCATGAAGTATTTTTTCTCAGTAATTATGGACCATAGCATTTATCACCAGGAAGTTGTGCCTATCTTTTTGTCAGATGTAATGCAGGCTGGCCGAAGCCTTCAAGACCATAGTGTCACTGGTGGCTGACTGGGGAGGAGCATGGCCTGGAGCAGCTGGGAAATCCAGGAGGGAGCTTTTAACTGTTACCTCTTAGTGAAAAAGGGAGAAGTGACCAAATGGGCTAGAAGTGGTTTGCATTCTGTTTGTGTGACGTTGTGGAGCGACAAACCGATATGTGGTCTTTGTGTGAAGCCTTGATTAGCAGACCCAAGTGACAGTGTAGTTCCAGGGAGGAGGTACTGCTTGATCATCTACCAGAAACCTGAGGAGGTTAAAACCATCTTTTATTCTTAGCCATTGAAACACAGCCACGGCAGCCGGGGAAAGTAGCAAAAGGCTACCCTTGATTGAGAGTTTGTCAGGATGTAGTGAATCTCTGGGGCTTTTCTTTTATTTCCCAGTAGGTCTGTCTTCTGGGCAACTTAAATATCACATTCACTTTCCCAACAGTCAACACAGGGCTCGATGTTCTTCTCAGAACGGCGCTGCGCCAGTCCACTCTAGAGCTCATCTGCTGTCCCTTGAACATGTCCTGCTTATCAGTTTCCACTTTTATCACCATTTTCTGCTCAGGGACATTGAACAAAACATTCTTTAATGTTCCAACAAAATAAGTTCTCTAAAGAGGTTTCAAACTTGTGTTTGATGTCTTCAACTATTAGACTTGGTCTTTTATAAGAGAACCTCTTCTCTATGTTGTTCTGGATGAACCAGTTCAGACTTCTTCAGGTATCTCATCCTGCTGACATCTCTGAGCAAGCACATGGGAGCTAGGTGATGAGCTAGATGTAGTTAATCCACAGTAGAAAGCTCCCCCAACCCTGAGAGTCAGTTCAATAATACACAACATATTTACCAATGAAGTGAGAAATCAAGGCCTTTCATGTGTGTTCTGACCAAGCCTCTGAAATGTTTTAATCCTATGAAGGAGACTGACCTGTGACTAAGAGTGCTCTGAGGCAACAGCCTGAACGAGCCTGTGGCGTGACATTAGCTCTGCTGTAGGAGTCAGGAGCTCAGCTGCACACAAGGGGAGCTTTGGGAGGGACTGATTGTGAGGGCAAACAAGGCAGAAGCCCGGCATGGAAATATGTGGTATCCCTCTCATTATAGCCACCTCTCCATCCTATAAGTCCATTTTCTAGTTGCTACAGGCCATGAACTTGTAAAGTGTCAAAACTTTGATAGGTTGTAGCACCTCAGTGTGGTGCAGGATACTAAACATTCACACCTCCCATGGAAGCCAAGGAGAGTTCAGCATGTTTTAATTCTGACTGGCTTCACAAATTAGGACCAAGTCCTTCATTTACCAGTTATCTCCACTTGTCTGGCGGTGATCAAGTCTGCTGGTGTTATCCTATTTGTATAGGTCAACAGCATTAATTGGTTTTCATGCATCTTGTATATTGAGCATGCGAAACGTGGACTGTCTTGCCAAGAATAGAAGCAGAAGCAAATTTAAGAGTGCTTATGTTGGGGTAATCATAAGATGCTTCCAGGTAATTTTAATAAATTAGTTGTTCAAGTCACTCAGATAGCACTAAATTAATATGTCTAGAGCAATGTGCTGTATTTTCTATCAATCATTTTTTATTTTTCTTAATTATATTTCCCCTGCTTTAGCTATTGCCTTCTAGCTGTGGAACCATTATACTCTAGCTGCAGTAGGTACAAAGATTAGAATACAAACAGTGCATTTAGCTCTCAGCAGGAGACTGAGTTTAAAAACGGTTCAGTGAGTGAGTGCACAACAATGTTAAATGTGGAGCGTACCACAGATCAAGGAGTGGTTCTGAGAATCCTGTTCAGCTAATGCACGAAGAACATACCCAGGGCTAAAGAGTATGCAGAGGTACTAGAAAAGACAGCCCTGGATACCTAGTGGGCTATTTTTGTGTGGATAATAGAGGCCACTCGGCTTTTACTAAACATCAGAGATGAAAATTTTTAATAAAATTGGTTATTTTTAACCTAGCAGAGACTTCCCTTCTCTGCACAGTGGTATTACCAGAAGTTCTTGCAGCTAAAGAAGCCATGGGAAATGTCACCTGCATGTTCCAAGGCCACTTTTCCCTTTCCCTGACAGTGATATGTCAAGAGCAATTCTAGGTAAATCCAACCAGTTAGACTGGCAAAGAACCAGTCCAGATTGTCACTTCAGAATATAAGACCCTGATCCTGCAAATCTGTCCTGTCTTCACAGAGAGCTTCTGAGGTTCTGTGCAAACTCACAAGTTACCTGCACTGTGCTCTTTACAGAATGGTCTTCTCCAGTAACATCTCTCCAAAACTTTATGTCTCAGCGTGCTTAAGCACTGGAAGATAGGATTTCAGGCTAGTGAAACACGACATTCAGCAGAGTGCTGAACAATATTGAACATACCGACACAGCTTTATTACTTCTTTCTTACTTCTGGAGACAATGACTTTGCAGGGCATATGCAGAGAGATTTGGAAAAAAACTGGGAATGCAATGCAGAAGCCCTGGCTTACAGCCATGGCTCATCCAAGCCTGCAGTTGGAATACATTTTCCTTGGGTGTACTCCAAAGGGAGGGGAATGTCTGATGTACTTGCGGGGGCGGGGNCAAATGTGCTGAAGATACAAGTGAGCGAATCATTCGTAACTGGCACTAATAAAATCTTTATGATGGAATAGCTATATTTAGATTTCTTCCTACTTCTCCATACATTTCCTGTTTTTTTTCCCCTTTTCTAAATCTGTGAAATTTTACATGTTTTTGATTGGTAATAATGTTAACACTAGGCTAGTGCATCCTTTAAAACAAAACCTACATGTTGGCTGAGCTACAGCAAGTGTCCCAGTTTTTATTGTTTATGCATAATGTCGACTACAGTGTTGCCTGAGTATTAAGGTCCAGCCCTACAGTCTGGATTAACTGTTTGCATTTGCTAATTCACTGTGTATTTACATATGTTCTGTTGGGTAGTATGTATCTAGCAGAATTGTCTTGCTGTTCGTATATTTAATAATCTGGCTAAAGTTAAGATATATAATCAAGCCGTAGCAGTCTCAGTTCTTAAAAAAATCCATTTAACGGTGCTTCATTTGCATCTGTTTAATTCAAGTGTTATGTTTTCAATGAGATTGCATGATGGATGTTTAGGGGAAACACCAACCTGGTTTCAGCCAAAGTGCATCTTGAGTTTGAGTTTTCTTTGCTGTTTTTTCATCTTGCAATGTATCTTTTTTTCCAGTGTATCACTCTGAAATATGTATGAATGCTTCCAAACATGATTTCTGGCCATCTGTGCAGTCTAGTGGGGATTTCATAGGCTATTTCTATTAAAATTTATCATTTCTTATACATTTTCTGGAGGACCAATGTTGTACAGGAGATACTGGGAGGAATACCCTTGTGGTTGTGAATTGCTGAAAAGAAGAGCACATAGAGAACAATATGACAAAACAAAAGCTTAAGTGCCAGTGGATTGTCCATAAATAGTTGATAAAGCTGAATATACCTTTCCGTAAAGCAAGGCAATGTGTGCCTAGTATTAAAATGAAGTAGACTATTCAAAAAGTAGATACAGGTTATCAAGACAAATATTTTAAAAGCAAGATATGCTTTATTGGGAAAGCCTCTTGAGAAGCAGTGGAAGATTCTTCACACAGGTCTTTGTAAGATGAGATTGGTCAAAAGTAATCAGTCTAGGCTCAGTGCTGCACTAACTAGGTAATGGAAGACAGCCTCAGGTCTTTTCAATGTCTAATTATTATGCTTCCATGAATATTCTCCAAATTCAGGTCACTCAAATCATTAGGTGCTGATCACAGATAAACATTTCCTAGCCTATTTGCATTTTGCAGTATGTACTCAAAGGGTTAGCAGTTGCGGATGCAAATTTAAGACGACTTGTGGATGGAAGAGCTGAGCTAATTCTGCATTTCATTGAAGATCTAAGGCCAGCAATTGCCCAATGTGCCTGAAGCTCTTAGAAACACAAGTCCTAATTTCCCATAAGTGAATTGTAGATGTTTAATTTTGAAACAATGGTTCCAATCTTCTAATTTTAAAGCTTCTAAAATGTTTATTTACAAGTCGTCCTTCTAGAATTTCTCATACTTAGCAAGAATAAACAACCTGTTCCCACAGGCACAGTATTTACAGCTCAGCATACTGGTTGTTTCATGAGTAGTGATGAAACTAATAGATCTGTTGTTAAACTAACCCCATCTGACTGAAAAGGAGAAGTTCTCAAAAGTGGAGTCAATAGACCTGCCATCGCAGTGGGAAGTTCCTAAGAACCCAAAGACTAGTTTAGTATTGTACATATTAGCATCCCATTTCAAGAAACACTTCGCTTATCAAGGATAGAGTTGGGCATTTGTGATATTTGTGTAACATTTTTTTCCTAGGAGAACAATGTTAGTGTAAAATTCACCTTTGTGCGCTTTTTGTCCTGTTCCAGGCTGGGGGTGGGCTCTGGTAATTCAATGGCAGATGACAAAATGCGTATGTTGTTGTGGTTTAGCCCCAGTCGGCAACTAAGCA
>VYZW01047964.1:6479-18989 GCA_013401315.1 Balaeniceps rex
TAGTTTTCCACTATAATAAGGTAGGATTGCAAACCTATCTCTTTAAACGAAGTCAACCAGGTAAACAAGCCTAAACAGAAAAGTTCAAGTTTAAAAAAAAAAGTGCATACAAAAGATTTAGTATCACAGGTTTATTTTCTTCTCATTTTCAGGTATGTGGTACTACATATATAAGCAAGCGCCATACAAAGATTTTCAGTCGATTTACCCTTCGTTAATTACATTCATCATCAAGTGCATCATCTTCCCCTTTAGGTTAAACTGCTCACTAATGATCAAGACTAATCTTATACTTCAGCAATGTTCCATCAAAATAATTCTTATTGTACTGAAAGGAATTNTTTAAAATGTTCAGCCTAGAAACTGTATCAGTCCTATATAATTTGCTTTAAAAGCTGTAAAATGGTTTGAGAGAACTGACTGAAATTACTTATTTTGCACATAATGGTTACAGGCATTGAAAGAACTTTAAATGGGCCCATATTTTAAATAAGTGCACAAAAGTTGCAATTATACTTGAGAAGGACTTGTTTAAAAGTTAGGCCTCTAATCTAAGATAACTATCTATATTCCGAAACAAATCAAGAGAGGGAGACATACTTTTCATTCTTTTTCAGATATATCTTAACAAGAGGGTTGCATTTCACTATTAAAGACTAAAGCTTAAATTTTGGACAGCAAAAGCTAGGTGAGGTAAATTTCATTTTATGTAGGCAAAACAGACTACACAGCTATAAAATAATCCTAGAAGGAAACAAAGAAATTAAGGGTCTATAGAAAAGTAAAAGTTTCTCACTTGAGGAAAATCACCATATATTATGTCAGGTAGAAAAACTGCTCCTTATGAAAAAAAAAAAAAAAACAAATATAAAAAAATGTATGTATTTAAAGGACTGCATTTAAGAGGTTTAGTTACACTTGCAGGTTACTCTTCTAATAAAGAAAATTGGGTTTATAGAAATATTTCAAGCAATAAGTCAGATTTTTCTACTGAAGTCTTAGGAAGAACTTCAAATTATAATTGAAAAGAAATATGGCAGTAATTGTATATAATGTAATAATGTTTAATGCAGATGATCAAAAAGATACCATTCAAAGGTATTCCTTACATGACATTCACCAAATCATATAAAATTAATGTAATAGCTCCAAATCCTAAAGGAATGACTGTAAAATGGATGACACTGGTTCTGATTCCATGGATATTCCCTGCTCTTGAAATAACAAACAAACACTGCAGTCAGGTTTGAGATTTTTATCACTTCTCTCATGGTATTTGATTTAGTTTAGGATTTTTTTTTTTCCTCTTCAAAAGGCAGCTTCTAAGATCTTTTGACTACCTGAAAATGTCAGAACATCTCAAAAAAAAGTTTTTGAGAGGAAGATTTCCATCTTCTTGCTTGCAAAGAAAACTTCAAAATAAAGAAACTTGAAGGTGGAAAATCCGAGGCAAATAAATGAAACCCAGTAGTCTCATTAAATCCTCATCATTTTTAATCCAGTCTTCTGATATTACGATGCCTCAGTCCTGATTCAAATGTATGTGCGACTGCACCACTGAGCAGAACTTTTTGAGTACAACGTTTCCTTACTTCTGTAATTCTGAGCAGAATCAGCAATTCTAAAGGGAATAACACAGAGGGGTCTGGCAGAAAGGAGTATTCTGTATTCTAGTGCCTGTTCCTGTAGTTGCTCGAGTATTTCAGCACAGGATTATGAGTTTTGGAAAGGTGAACTGTGAAACTCTTCAGGAAGCAAAGGGAGTTAAACTGCCATTTCCTACATCCTGAATGCTCTACCAACTGAATGGCTGAATAAAAGTGGAAGCTACCATCCCCATGGGATTCAATATGCACGTTTGTTCAGATCTCGCTCTAGTATACCTATGTCTTCACTGATTTAGGACAGTGCGCATTCTTATAAATGGATAGACTGAATATTCAGTGCAGTCCAATAAATAAGTGGACCCAAATGTTACAAAGTGGTAAATACAGTAGGTGATTAATCAAAAGTAAGGCTATCTGGGAGCATGATTCCAGTGTTTTGTCCCTTTTATTGTTTTTTAGCACTAACCAGTTGGAAAATAGTGACTGTGGGTGCTTATGTCAGCATGTGAGTACTAGGAAACATCAGACTGGAGTATCCAGCAAGCAGGATAAGAGATGTGGGAGCCAGGTATTGGAGGTGCCCTAATTCTGGGCTGGGTGCTAGAGGGACCAGAAGGTCTGCATGGTGGATACTGGACGGACCAGGAGGTTCAAGCCAGCAATTGGGAAGTCCATGGGGTCTGGGGTTCAGCTCCTGGTGTGGCCATCAGTCTGGGCCAGCTACTGGAGAGACCTGTTTACATGTATGTGTCCATGAAACTGGGAGACCAGGGGATCCAGGGACCAGCTGCTGGGTCTCTAAGGCCAGTTACTGAAGGCATCCACACTGTATATAGTTATAGATAAGTATATATATTCTGCTAATGAGCTTTTTGGTTTTTGCTTATTTCTTTTTTGTGCAGTTTTCAAGAAGTAGAAATGGCAAAAGAGTCAAATTAGCAGAAGTCAATGGGCTATGTAACACAAAAGCCAAAATATGCTATTGTAATAACTAAGCATTTTAGGACAGAGATAATATCTGACTGCTTTATGAACAACAATAAAACAGATGGGAGCAATATTTAGAGAATTATTTGTGTTTGCCTTTCACTGCCCCACTGTTGTGAGAAGTAAACTACAAGTAAAAAATAAAGGACAATTATTAAGAAGAAATACATTGGATATTCTGGAAAAGAAAATTCACAAAATGTTCTCTCCATGGTAGTAGGACTCAATTAAAATGTCTCTGGTTTAAAACAGCACAGTAGTACAAACTGCAAATACCACAATGATTTCTCTCTCATCTTTGAGGATTCAAAGGTAGAGATATCCCAACAGAACATATGTTCTTCAAGACAGAGCCAAATGCAAACTTAATATAGATATATTCACTCTATTGGACTTTCATTTTCTTAACTGAAGTTTTGACATATAGCTGTACAAAACTGGTAGCGAAATGTGCTAGAAAAAACCCTGAAGTATGTATTTAAGGAAAAAAAAATCAGAGAATTAGGACTTGCTATTTAATAAATTATTTTCTCCCAAGAGAACCCCTCTTTGATTAAACCAATGAGAAATAGCTAAAAATCCAAATACTTTCTGAGATGTTAAATTAAACACTATGAAATATAAAAGACTTGATTCTAGCTGTGGTCCTAATCTAGTATTCAACCATATCAGAATACAATTGAGTATCAGCATTCATAAAATTATCTTCTTTGAACTTCATAAGGTTATTTGTGAGTGAAATTACTCTTTTGTGTTCCTAAGAGCAGGCTGTATTCCTTGTCTACAGACAATTCATACTGAAATTATTGTGTTTGACCTAGCAGTCACTGTGTGGTTTGGTTTATCATTAGTAAAAAGGTAATAAGCATAAACCTTAGAATTACATATTAATAGGTAAGTGAAAGAGGATATGGCATTGTTATAAAATTATATCAAGAATAAATACCGATAAGTAGGTATTATTAACTAACTACCGTGGTCCTTTCCTTCAGTGAGGATGAACAAGGCTAACAGATGGGATTATATAAAACAATTCAGCTGATGCTATGTAAGTTTAAAGTAAAGTCTCCCTCTGTTTTCATTCTGCAGAAAGGGCTGCAAAATATGGTTTTGAATTGGAAATAATTTTCTAATCATACTGGGATGCCTAACTAACATTAATACCCTTGAGAATATCATTTGTAAGCAATAAGGTATGTCTTTGCACAGATAGCAGAAAAATATGAATGAGAAGATGTTATTTTTGCCTTTAAGCTTTTAAAAGAGAACACAGCAGACATTAGCAACAAGTAGTGATGTTGTAGTCTCTGCTCATTTCATCATTCTAGTCGTTAAAACGTGGAGATCTGCAAGACCAGTGAAAATTTATAATCTAGCCATGTGTGTGCTTCTAATTGAACAGAGGGTATGCGTATAATATCTATCCTTCAATTTGCATGTCAGGTAATGTCAGTTTTATACTGACAGTTAGCAGGTATAATGTGGTGTTAATCGAATGACCTTTCAGTTATAAGTGATTGAAGAATTAACTTCTTCAGCCTTAAATCACATTCTCACTGAGGAAATTAAGTGGAAAGATATCCTTCCAAAGTATCTGCAAGCCCTGTAGCAGTCCTAAGAACCAAAAGATCCAGCTATCCTGGAGATGAATTATTACTATAGTTTCTGGAATGGCAAGGATATGAGAAGAAAGGGAGACTAATTACTCCACAATTATTTAAAAAAACACCTAATAGTTAAAAAGCAGAATAGCATTACCAAAACTGAACACACTCACACACACACAAAAAAATTCTGAGAAAATTTTTAGAACCTGAGTTCTTTTTTATTTTATTTTAGTGCAACGTCTTTGATATTTACTCATTTCTCCATAAACCACGGTTATGAATCCAGATTATTTTATATCAGTAAAGTTTTGGTCAAATCTGTTGCATTATTTCTAAAAAGTAGGCTCTTAAATTGATATATGTTCTGTTTAAAAAAAAAAAAAGATAGAAAGAAGTGACAAACCTGGACTTCAGGAATATTATGGGAGATCTTCAGTATTAACTGTGTTCCTTATTCTATACCTAGCATGAATCCTACATGTCATTTGTAAAGACAGAAAAAAATATAAAATATCCAAGAAAAGAAATCTAATTCTTAAGTAATACAGTTAAGTCATGTTTTCATTATCACTTGAACATTGTAGCATGGGCTGCTATGGAGTTGTTCAGAAGGCTATGAAAGGCCGTAGGTCCAAAAGTTGTCTAGCCACTGTTCTCTGGGGGTGTTCTAGGTACACCTACCTACCTACAATGTCATCTTGCTCCTGTTCTCAAGACCAGTTTTGTATCATTCAGTCTCTGTAACACTCACACACATGCATGTAGTGAATTCAGTGTGAGCTCTGGAGCTCCCTGTTTGAAAACACTGGAAAAAGACAGAGCACGATGCTAATACCATGCTAATACCATGTCTTCCTAAACACAGTTTACAACAGAAAGAAACATACAGCATAAATCCTTCCCTCCTCTTTTTTTCCTTCTTCTTTCTTGGTGGACATTCAAAGTGGACTTCAGCCCACTTTGTTGTCAGTTGTTTTCACACCTTACCTGCCTGGTACTGACACCAGGCAATTCTGTTCTCCCTGTAGCAATGACATTGGCAACTAAGGTCCAAAAAAGCTATTATTACGCTTTTAAAATAAAATAATAAAACCCCAATCTGGCTTTTGCTAGACATTTATCACCATCACATGGGAAGGTCAAGTTCTCTGTGTGTTTCCATACTGTTTTTTTATCAGCCTGACTTCAGTACAGGATTGTCTGCAAACATCCCCTCCTGTAAAAGTTTCAAGCATTTCAAAACTATTTTCAAAACTGTATTTAATTCTTTAACATCACTGGGACCAGCATTATGAAATAAAGTAAATGTGTTGCAAATCTGTTGCAGGATTTCTTAGGCTAAGAAACTGGTCACCTTCAAGAATATATCTTTATATTCTTGACTTGAAGTCATCATTTTGCTTCTTGGTTGTTTCTGCACTGCAAATAAAAGTTATATAAAGATATTTCTATCAAAAAGTCTTGCAATCCAAAACATTTGGATACAAATCCAAAAAGCAGTGAATATCTGTTTTCATTGAACAAATAATGTATACTCTTCATAATGTTACTAAATGTTGTTCTATATTAATTTCTGACACACAACTGAAATTTCAAAGAAAATTGTTTATACAAGTTATGTATGAACTGGAAAGCTTCACAGTTTTTCTGCAGCTATAATGTTTTGAATTAGGGTACATTTATTTTCAAATTATAGTATCCTATCATTCTTATAAAGCAAATAATCTCTAGCAACTATTCAGCAACCAAACTTGAACCTATTTATATCTTAGAACAGAGAGGTGTTCTCAGAAAGGGAACGTCTCAATATTATATTATCAGTATACAGAACAGCCAAAAACCCCCCCCAAACCTCATAACAATCTGACGTAATTTGAGCTAACAAAATTGTCATACTTCTAATAAAGTTCAGAAAATAATGAGAAATAGAAAAAATCTATAGAAGCATATCACAAATAACTATACACCAAATTGGGCATTTTCCTCAAATAAAGTTGGTTGGACAGTAAAAAACAGATGAAAGGTGTTGTCTCAGTTAAACATATTCTCTTCATTATAGATTGTAGCAATAAAGTAAAAGCAGTCATAGGGCTTGAACATCATTCAAGCCCTTGCTTCACCAGAGTTTTGTTTGATTGGGAAAAGCTCTACCAACAAGTTTTCTTTTTTGAAGAAAACTGACACTTAATATAACCACTTGTAGAAAGGTGATTGTAAGGGTTATGTATTTCAGACTTTTACAGAAAACATTGAAAATGTTACAGAAATTATTTTCAATAGAATGGATTTTGTAAAGACAAAAAAACCCTCCTTCCAAAATAATAAAAGGTTTCAAAAAATTACACTTACAATTCAGTTGAAGTGCTGCTGTTACAGGGATTGGGCAATGACAGAAATTGAGAAATCCACATTATGTTTTCCTCATTCAAGTCTTTCAAAACAACAAGAGAAAGAAAAGTATTACCCTAAGGGAAAAGAAATATGAGATTTATAGAATGATCTGCAAACCAAAAATATATTTGAAATGGTCCTATTATAAATAAAGATTTCTTAAGAAATATTAATTTTCTTGATCACGTTCAAATCAACTGAATATTTACAGGCCCATTTTTTTAGTAGGGTACTATGCAGCTTAAGGAAGAAAGTTGGGTTATACCTATGAGAAGAAAGGATTCTAGTCATAAGTCAAAATGCTGGATAAGGAAAATAACAATAGTATTGTGCTTTTCTACTAGACAGAAATCCAGGCTTTAGCTGACAATAGTTGTGACAACAACATAATTTTAATTAATTTTAATTGTAATTTTACTATCCTTAGATCAAGAAAAACAGTATACTAAGTCTACATCGATATAGGCAGATGATGCATTCATACAAAGAGATGTGGCCTATCATATTTTTGTCTGATATGTATCACACAATATGAGTGCTCTGCATCTTGCCAGCCAGCATTCTTCAGTGTTCTCTAATGACTACTTAGCAAGAGGTTGGAAAAATTTTACATGTTAATATTGTTTTACCTTTTTTATTCTTTCTGCTATAATTTCCCCAAAATGTCAATATGTATTGCATTGTGAAGAGTTCCTGATTGTTAACAAGTGAGTAGCTGATTCTGATCCCTAAATATCAAAGAATACAATGGATGATGGTCTTGAGTATAGCACGTCTATCAGCTTTTCTGGATAGCTGAAAAAATGCTCATGCACAAATGATGGCTGTGCCATAGAATAGCTGGAGGGCTCTTCAACCTTATCCTGAAAAAATAAATGAAGGTCCCAGGAAGCATAATAGACATGGTGTCAATCATTAGAACATGCATCACTAAATCCCTCTGATAATTAAAATTCGTTATTGAGACAAAATGATTTGGAGGTATTACAGAAGGCTGTCCCAGATTGTAGTATATAGTTATTACTTCTTGGAGTTGTAATGACTAATAAAATGTATTTCACAGAGTTGTTCTCTTAAGCATATTTCACAATTAATTATGAATACACGTATTCTAACATCTCTTTGCTTCTTGCTTATCAAGGTAATCTTACTGCTTTTGGACAGAATATGAAGAAAATGAGGAACTCTTCATTGAAAATAAGAATAATTTCTCAAAACTTGCCATAATGTTTAAATGTCATATTGATAGCTATAAGCAATGAACTTCCAGGAACATTGTCACTCTCTACCTCTCTTGTTAATAAACTGTAGAAGGACGCACAGTACTCTCAGTAACTGTTCATGTCTCTGACCACTCTCTTCATTCTTGCTCACTATAAGCAATGTAAGTATATAATTAAGTATGATCTATTCAAGGTCCTTTCTGCATATCAGAAATCCCAAAGCATCATTAATTGGAGTGAACAGAGCATCTGGTTACTTGTGATCTTACAGTTTCAGTGTATAGGATATTAATTAAAAAAAAAGTCCTCCCTCCCTCTCTCATAGGAGAATTAGCTCATTAAAATTTTCAAAAGTAAGAATCAGTCCTCCAGCAAATATTAACATTTGGGTGGGAGCAGAAGACTGGGTGGATAAAGCAGCCTGTCTTCTGTATGTTATACACTTGTCCCTTGGTGCTGGATGACACTTTTACTGCTCATTCATCTTAACCTTGAGGTAGGACTCTTTGATGTCCTCTTTAAAAATAAGTTGGTTTACAAAGCTTTTTTTTTAATCTTGTGTCATGGTTCTTTTGGATCCTCTAGTTAAGTACACAGACCACCACACAATTCTGCCTAAGTTAATTAGTTATTATGTACCTAATTATTAAATATTACTAAACTTGACAATCTTCCACTGTCTTATGTCCGTAACAACTTACTCTCTGAGTCCCTGAGTATTCTCTACTCATCTCCATCATGACATGGACATCCTGTCTCACTTGGGGAGCCTGCATACCTGTAGTCCAGCTACGAGTTGTCTGAATGCTTACTCATATGTGTGGTTTTCATATAGCTAGGTGGGAGTGTCTCGGACCATAATTCTATCAAATTCCTTGCTGTTCTTGTGAGATGTACATGCATTTTTAAGTTGGCTTTTGCTTCTTCAGCTGGCATCCCGCAGTGTGCTTATCCTTTGTTCAAGAATACCAGGACTCCTGCTTATCAGCCGATACCAGAGAGTTGAGGAACTGAGATGTCTTTGTCCTTACAGGTTCAACTATCAGCCGAACCTGCACATTTGACCTTGAGGGGCGGATGGGGGAGCAGATGGTCACATCTACAAGCCTATTTCTCAGATTTCATCTGGTATAGTCCAGGTAGCCAGCCATAATAGCCTGCATCCAGCTTCCTGTCATTTGAAACACTGGAAAGTTACACACCTGACCTGTCACACTTTCTGCTTCCATCTCACTGAGCCATGTATTAAACAGACACACACAAGATCAGTTTGCCTCTACTGATATCAAATAAATCTGAAAATGATGTTCAGGTAGAAGAGATCTAATACAATATAAAGTGCAATGGTGTCAAAGGTTTTGCTCACTTTTGATTACACTGATATGAACATGACAGGAACTCTCATTTTCCCTCAGATTTGATGCAATAAGTAAAGCACAGCATAGTTACACATTTTTATTTTCCCCAAGGCTTCCATGAAATATTAAGCATTAGGAATTGCTGAGTCTGGTAGCCTCACAGAGGCAAGAAAGCCACAACCCCATGCCCCAAGGTCCGGCCAGCAGTATAGCTGAGCAGGTATTCCCAATGAGCACTCACACACAAACACACATAAACAACACAGGTGAGCATGGCCAATATGATCAACACAGAATCTCTCAACACTCGGGTTAATGTGAGCAGCACCAAAAGTATCATCCTGGTCTCCCCTCTGGCTGATCATGGTGAAGATCCAGTAGAGGGAAATATATGCCTATATATAATGCAGATACCTCTGCTAACTGGCCTTAGACACTCAGTCTACTGAGTAACTGACCCTTGAATCCTCTCGCCTTCAGCTGCTTCACATATGGACACACACATGCAAAAAGGTCTCTCAGGCTTGGACCTCCTGGTCCCTCCAGCAGCCAACCTGCAGACCCTCTGCTCTGCCCAGCATCCATCCCAGACTAATTGTTACTCTGACACCTGGTTTCCAAGCCACTCACTGGCTAGTTCTGCCTGATATTCATCAGTGATCGCACACTGACAAGTAGCCATACAATATGGACACATGCCAGTCTCTCTAGTTCTGATGGTCCTGATAACCCATGGTCACCCCTGCTGTTGGGGGCACTCAGTCCAGTGCTGGCACCACAGACATACAAGTCTCTATGCATACAGGTCTCTATGGCCGTGGTGTAATCCCAGTTTCTGGCACTCAGACCCCTGTACACACACATGCACACAGGGTAGGGAGTCACTCACCCAGGGGAAAGTTAGAAATGGAATTTAACAATAAGACAAGATAGACAGTGCTGATCAGGTGCAGGGCATGACCAGGCAAGTATACCGACAAGAAACCTGCTTTCACACAACGAGCTCCTCTTATCACTTTACCTCTCTATTTTCACATCCTTCTTGCCCCCAAAAAGTTCTTCATCCTTCCCTCCCTTTTCCCACCTTTGGTTCCTCCCCTAAACATCCCAGAATGTCCTGTATAATCCCAAGATGGATCCTAGGGTAAATCCTATACCCGCAGGCTGTGACCCCCCTCAATCCGAAAGATGCTGCAGAGAGCCACTCACATTGACTCGCAGTGATGGGTGCCATACCTGACAAGGGGCTGATGGCTCCCCTAGGGCAGCTCTGGGACCCTTTGGCTGGGTTTCCCCACTTGCTATTGTGCCTCCGTGCTCCTTTGTACGTATGGAGACAGGTCTTTTATCATATAACCTAACATTAAACTGGACCAGTGCCATGCAAAAAATACACTGTGTTGCAAGAAAGTATAGTGAACTTTATTGTCACAGCTTGGTTATTCTCACCGATCTTAAGTTCATATATGAACATAAAAGAACATAAGATTAAGACTAAACATTTTTTCCTGATATACCTGCTGCTACCACTTCCAGCAATCCAAAGTAATAGGAATCTCATGTGATCAAGTTTGTATTTGGACTTGAATTAAAACCACAATGATTGACTCATATTGCAAAATCCATTCTTGTCCCATTTATATTTTGGTCACCTTTTGTGTGAAAAAGTATTTCCTTTTATTTGTTTTAACCTTGCTATGTAGTCATCTCACTGGGTGTCTACTAGCTTTTTTTTACCATAAAGCATATAATAATTTAAATTTTTTCTCCCTGAGCATGTTTGTAACTTTCTACAACATAATAGTGATCAGCAATTCAACAAAAGTTCCGTTCTAGAGCCTCAAGTCACAGGGTAGGTCTTCCTCCACCCCAGTAGTCCTGAAAGATGCTGTCAGCAGCTACAGGAGACACAGCCAGAACACAGAGGAAGTCATGGTGACCATTGTCATCCTTTTTTTTCCCACCAGACCACACTCTATAACATTTTTCTGGGATTTGGGAACCTTATGTTCTATCAGAGGAAACTCAAAAACCCACCATTCGGCCCACAAAGCTGTTTGGACAGATTTCTATCCGTATCTCATTTTGAAAATGTTTTGCATGGTATAGAAATTTTAAACATTTATTTAAACACTTATTCATGACTGATCTCTATATTTCGGTCATTTTTTTTTCTCTTTTCCAAAGGATATGATGCTTTTTTTACATGTTATCCATATACTGTAACTATCTAGGTACCTGACTTGGGTTGCAACTTCAAGTAAGCAGTAGCACCTTAAAAGTTAAGCTGATCTTAGCTCTGCATTGCTACACTATTTACCCCTTATGAACTGCATCTTTACTTAAGTTATGAAGAGAGACAAGGAAGATAATTATGAAGTCATAAATGAGCACTGGTCACAGCTGATGTAAAAGTCAGAACAGCTGGAACTTTTTTTGAGTGGTGATAACCAGTTATAATACAAAAAACATCACCCAGAACTTAATGCACACATTTTCTGAGATTTCAACAGTTCTTTAAAATTTATCTGTTATACTTCTCTGACTTCCTCTGCTCTGTCACAACACCAGTCAGGAACAACATTAAGAAGAGAGAATCAAAACTAATTTTAACAGTATTTTAAACCTGAGCAGATCCTAAGTGAAATCTGAGTCATTACATATTTGCAGGTTTTTTTTACTGTACATGGTTGCATACAAATGTATATATATGCATATGTACTCTCAGGTGCTTGAATATATACATATATATTAAAAATATGCATATATTTTTAAAATACATACTTACATATAAATATCTATATCTAAACACAAATATTTTGGTGATAAATATGACTATTTGGAATTTTCTAATCAGTAAACTGAGCACACTGGCTTTTGGGAACTGTAAGTCAGTCTAAATAATGATCAAGAATCTATCAATAATGCACATGCACACAGTCGCTATAACCTTGCCTTCCCTATCTCTTTCATGAAGCTCTGAGAAGTACTTTAGTAATACTTTAAGGAAGTTTCATGTTGTAGACGTGCAAGGAAAATTTTACTAAAGCTTAGACATGCAGCATAAAAAAAGATAAGGACTGCAAGAAATAGCTGTTGCTACAAAATATCCCCAGAACAACAACATTAGGGAGCAATAAGCAGAGGTTTTTTATGGTGTGTCAATTATTTTGCATTTACTGTGTATACAGGTGTTCCATCAAAGTAAAACAACACTGAAGACTGAATTCAGCCTAATACTCAACTTAAATATTTAAGCATAGTTCATAGAAAAAAAAAATCTAAGGAAAACAAGATGATCAGATTAAACTTCATGCATCTCAGACCATACGTTTGG